>JAANSN010002385.1:0-24461 GCA_036850665.1 Dicranocentrus wangi | reverse complement strand
TTTTAAAATATGAGCGTTTGCAAAAAAAGAATCAAAACTCGCCTTGTAAATGTATTGAGGAAAGTATCTCAGACTGTCCCATAAACCCTTCACTCGATGACTACCGCATACAACCTTAATCTATCGTGCAATCTTTATGCAATCGCATCACCCAACAAACTTTTTAGACTCATTGCATGCGCTTTTAAATAAAGTTAGTAGAACTGTTGAGAATCGGAACAGCGGCATTTCACTTTCATACTAATCATCATATTAACTTTCGTGCACTTTTTCACATATTGACAATATAAACCTTGTGGTGAAAGTTGTGTCTCATAATAACATGTATTTAATGGGGAAAGCTAGTCCTTCTTAATGGGGATTGGCGTTGAGTTTTTGTAATATTGCTATAGATTGGTTGATCGTTTTCTTAGATGTAATGATGTGTTTCATCAGGAATCTCTACATTAACAGTTTACCCTTTTCCAGACGTATAAAGAGCAGTAGCTCATACGGTATAACTGCAATAATGGTAGTAATAATGTGGGACTTATATATAACGCAAGCATCGAACATACGTCGTTGTACTTCGTGCTCACTGCTCACACGCAAGTATTTATACTCAGACAGACTATCAGACAAGCTTAGCATAGAATCGCCCCATGCCTCATGTGAAGAGTTGTTCACTTATATTTGACTTTCGTATTTGATAAGGCGAGAAATTGCTTCCATCTAAAAGTTATTGGTGTACCAATAATTGTGCTCGGTCTATACGATGTCTCAAGAAGTAGGATAGGAAGTAGGATATGTACGACGTACGACTAGCAATAATATGAGCACATCGCGATGAGAAACGAGCTCCAAACCAATGTCTCATATAAATATGATCGTCATCCTCATATTCTGTAAATGCTAAAAATCTTTTCCACAATCTACACGCAAACGCATGCATCGTATTCCGTACTAACCATGATTCATATTTTTCATCATACGAATTCAACTCGAGCCAGGTTAAAGATAGGTGTGTTCGTAAATTACAAAAAATATGTAGGATTGCACAGAAATGACAATGCACTCCTGGCACCATGTCCTCATTCGTACAATGTTCACGTTATGCATGAAATGGAAAATGTCTTCAGTACAAGAGCCTGATAAATCCGTTTTACTGCTAACTGCCATCCTTAGAAAAATCCACTTAATTTTTATTACTCAATACCTGGACCCATATCTCTGTCTCTATGTGGGATAGCAGAATCTTCTTGTGAAGTGAAAGGTGGACGACGACAAGACGTGGTAAAATGCATCTTTTTTCATCCGCTATAACTGTGAATACTGCTGCCGTGACTTTACTATAGCCAGTCATTCATTCACGAGTATTTGAGCCATGCACAATGCACACGTTGTAACGTACTACTTTACAAACATTTTAGAACTTCTGTTTTGATTAAATCCTAGGTGGTCACACACAGTGAAGCGTGTGGTAAAACGGTAGTCCCCAATAATATGGCAAGTATCATGCCTCAGAAAATCCCATAGTCAACGAGTGTGAATTTTCCCTGTCCGTCCATGGTCTCAACCCTTGGATTAATCTACATGAGCGTATGCTGCAATGAATGTGGCTTTTGAAATGGCATTCATTTCATTTTCATTCAATTTGATTTGATGGAATTTTTCATCGCAAACGTGATGACAGGAATCGGTAATAAAGGAACAACTAAAATGAAGTGAAAATGTACGCCACTGGCACTGGTCCAAAACGAGAATTACCTTTGCGAGGCATAATAATTGCTTTGCAGAATACCTTAATAATACTTTTGAAGAAGTAAGATAATGCCGTAGTCAGTAATTGGTGTATTTTGAAGTTTAAAATAATTAGTTCATTCATTAATGATTATATTGACTATTGATGATAAACAAGCTAGGATATAAGTTTAATATAACTAAGACATTATTCTACACACAAACAAAGCTAATTTTGAAGCGCGTATGAGCATTGGAACATTTAACTGGAACATCAGAACTTAATTAAACATGTAATTAACCCAAACCGTTTTATCCATTGTTTTACAGTCTTTGGTCAACTTCGCCACAACAACTCCTTTGCAGGATGACTGCATTTCTCATGTTCCAATCGAAATTGTGTCTAATCTTCTGGATTCGGTAAGTCATCACTATTTGACTATTATGCGTTATATACTCTCGTCCTCGTCCATACAGATTAAACGATTTTGTGGAAAATAGATGTATTTATGAAATTCCTGAAACGCTGTAAGATTTTGACCACAATAATAGTTATATGCCTTAAGTTGAAGCAAACAATACTTACCTCGCCTCCTATGTATAGGTCATTTGTAATTGCGAACATAAGCCCCCCAGGGTGCCAAAACCCACGCCGACATTTGCTCGTATATGGTCATATGTCCCTCCCCAATATCCGTACCAAGTACTGTGAGTCTAGTCTTAACGAACTGGCATTTGTTTAGTTCAGCAATTGGAGACTGATGCATTCCAGTATAGCTACAGCGAGCGACTAAACCCCGTTAATTTTCAGTCGTTTCGAGCGATTTTCAGTTATTAGATTACGAAATTAGGTTTCGCTGCAACGGTGCAAAATAAATTTTATTTTGGGCTGGTTTATTTGATTGAATATCTTAAAAGTTTCTAAATTCACATTGGATATTATGCGGATTGGTCAATATACATACGGTGTGGTTTTAAAAGCTCAACATTGAGAACATTGCAAAACAGCAAATACAAAATCGGCATTCAGATGAGGGCGCTGGCGTACAGGTCCTATATTGCTATTCCTATTTACAATGAATGGGATAAGTATCCTCGTGTTGTGGTGCATAGATGAAAAGATTTGCGTTCGCCTTTCCAAGACAGGGTTATTTCTGTATTTATACTTTCTCGTATATTTCACCATTAACATCTGTATTTTTACCAGATCGTTTAGATCGGTGTTCCATACATTGCACAGTCAAAATTACTGCCATATTCACATATGGTATACTACGTAAGAAGGGTTAGTCAAATACTCAAACTGAACAGACTTCACTCTGGAACACATTTTCTACATTTTGTGATCTAGGTGACTGGTGAATGTGTAAAGGTAACTCTCAAATCTTGGTTTGGAGTTGGACCAGTGTTGCAAAACATTAGGATTCGATCTCCGCAACTTACCTATGACTATAACTATATGGTATGGTAATACAAGATGACAGAAAATTCTACAGGAAAGGAGAGCATAGCAGGCATAGCATGACTACTCATAGTCAGTGGAACAGTTGCCAACCAGCCAGCCCGGAAATGCTCGCGGCTCTGTATGCTAATCAAAAAGCATAGTAATGGTGGGTAATTATCAAGAATGGTTTCCGTTTCTTTTTTAGTCTATATAAAAGCAATAGTAAAATGTACCGGAGATGTGGTTGAACAATGTCGTTGCGTAATGTCATTTACTGACATTTTCCAGTGTGACGAGAACGAGAACTGTAGGTATATAAAACCTTCAACACCATGTAGATCCAGTAATAGTGGGCATGAACTATACTACAACATATTAGGTATTTTGTGTAATAGTAACACTAATAGTGTTCCATGCAGAAGGTCATTTTACTATGCAGATTCCTTCAAACCCGCCCGTCATGTCAACACTTGGCAGACCCGTAACAGTAGCAGATGTTACATATGAAAGCAGATGTGCGCCATTAAGTGTTGGCATATCCAAAAATGTCCTAATTACTTGCAAACGTGTAAGCGTGCTTAAATTCCAGCAAACAGATAATACCACTTTCACTCAACCGAAGGAGAAAAGCTTTGTAAGTAGTCTGTAGTCGAAACTCTTTTCTTGGTAATAAATTAGAAAGAACCGTACTACGCCTACGTAAGAAACATTTTTTCAAAAGTTAACGTGAAATCTGTCAGATTTCTCGCCTACCTTGTAATTGCGTAAACACTATTATTATTTACATGTGCGTGAATTGACAATCTGAAACAGATTCATGTGCGCTCAACATTTAAATATGTAATACATAGGTAATAAGATTCATGTTGCGACCTTCGCACCACATGCTGTGATTTGTCAGAATAAACTAAAGGATGGTGAGATTATAGGAGCTATCATCGTTATTTTCTTCTCGGTTCCGTGTTATTACTCGACTAGCTATAATAATCCCCATCTAAAGTTTGCATAATGTTATCAATGATGTGCACAAGGGTTTCGAATTATGAATCAATTAATGATGGTTACCACTTCGTATAACCGTAAGACGGCTATCTTTAAAAGTATTTATACTCTTATTGTACTTTCTTTCTTTCTTTTCACAGGCTGGCGAGCTTTTGGGAAAAAATCAAGCAGAAGAAGTGCTGGTCGCATTGTCCCCTCTTTTGGAAAGATCTCATCCACCACCATCCTTATGCCGGTTCTTTTCTCGTTACTGTAGAAGTCGACCAAGGTGTCCATTGGTGGCCCAACTTTTCACACCAGTTGTTCGTCGTGCTCTCAAACATAATGTGGTAATAAATTGCAGTACTATTTCCCCTTCCTTGTGTGTGAGCTTAGCTTTCTGAATGCCAGAGCCTTTCTAAAAATTTCGCTTGCTTGATTAACTTGTAATTTTAGAATCGTCTTTCCTAACTACTTATTTCGTCTTGCGTTCGCTCGGATTAATATTAGTCCACCAAACAAACAGTTTATGAGTATCTAAAAATTGATATTCCTTCTGATTTTCGTATTTGGCTAGAGCTTCCGACGTGCTGTAATATTATTTTTCATTTTTTTCAAAGGCATGAACTTTATTGGTCAAAATCAGGAATATGCGGAGCCAGTCCACATACATAATTTATTGTAATTACTTTTAGTGGATTGGGTTTGTGCCACAAATCATATATGTAACCAAAACTAGTATTCTTTAAAATCGCAAAAATTACAACTTTGGATGGCCACCCACTTAGGACAGGACAGGTTTAGCCGTTGTTAGAATATTTTGAGTAATTCATTCAGGATACAGAAAATGAGAATTCGGCTCCTGTTAACATTCTTCTCCTGCTCATAACGCTACTGTAGCATTCGTGCTTTAAAAAAACACACACAAACACATAAGTTTTTCACCCGTTTTTTTTCCAAAACCACTTCAATGTATACGGCAGGCACGCAGAATAGATACGACATACGGCCTATAACATGGAGCACAACATATGACAAGATGTGAGGCATGTGTTTGCATTTTAATATGTTGAAGCACTGTCGTAAATCTTTTCAAAAGATGCTTCAGGAGCTTTGAGATGCGACCCGGGACCTGTTTCTTTGCTTGCTTCGAGATTTCACTCTTTCTCTCGGTTTTTTCATCATATTATGCCCTACAAAGATATTCTCTTTGTATCACAAGATGAATACCCATATCCGTCTTTATCTCGTGGTTAGATGTATATAGCATTCACCAAATACTGTGGGTTTCACTTATGCACGCGTTTTCCATGTGCTACCTACAACCATCTTCTACCGCCTATATGGTTGTTTTCATATCGGGATTGTGAAACGACCACGACGTTAAGAAATGATATTTTTCGAAACAAATTGTATAAAAAGGCCCTTCTCCTCATGACATCCTACTTTAAAGGAAAAAACGGAAAGTGTACTGCGAACCCTTCAAAACAAATACAGATTATTTAGATAGTTACCCACAAACATTATATAACTAACAGTGCCTTCCGAAAATATCCACATACAGGCATGCTACACCATTATACGACGGGCTACTATATTGCACAGGAAAGTAAATGAATTCATCATTTTCGGATACCCCCTATAAAATATGTGTTATACATTTTTACCGTAATTTGGAATGTTTATTGTAGTGAGTAATGTGAAACTAAGTAAGTGGAAGTAGTATCCAATTTCCATTTCGTGAAGTACACTTCCTTTTCTGCTATAATTACCCTAGAGAGGGACTTTTACTGTAAAAGTGGTATAAATCATTATAAAAAGGCTGTCGTGGTAGGTATGTGGACAACTTGGAGTACAAAATGAGATAATATGCACATATGCAGTTGTACACTTTTCAGAACAAACCCAAACTGGTATCTGTATTGCCTCTGCTTCTCCAATAATTTTACACAACATTGTAGAGTTAGGTGAAATGGAGTATTATTACGTTTAGTTACAAATTAGTGATTATTGTAATAGTAGTAGTGGTGCAAGCAGATATTGGAAATCTACGAAACAGGTATGTACATGCAAAACTCAACAATAAGAAATTTTATCCCGAATCCGTGGAGAAAATGCAGTAGGTGATGTATCTTACTCGAACGGTATGAGGTTCATAGGCCACAGTAAATTAGTTTGTAAAAGTCGGTTCATGCTCCAAGGACATGCAATACATGTGCAAGGGTTCTTCCACCGAACCATATTTCCCCATCTCGCATATTTGTCACTATTCTTATAACACCGTAGAAAAACTATTCTTATAACACCGTAGAAAAACTATTCTTATTACACCGTAGAACAGAAAATGTCATGTAATACTTTGTCCTCCTCTTCTGTATATTATTACTTATTGCCACAGAAAATATAAAATAGCTTGTTGAATGATGAAATAAAAAGCCATCGTTGTAATTCTTTCCTCTACCACTTTCACCATCCAAGTGCTTTCATCGTTTCATCATAACGAAAATGTCGTGTTCGTTGAGAGGAAAAAAAACTTTTGAGTTGGGAAACAGTATTTCTCGTAATTTTGGTTCCTTTTACAAGGATAGAAAACAAAAAGCTCATAAATAAGTGTGTGAAGTGTCCAGAGAAAGAAAGGAGAAACTAAGACACAGAGCAGTCACCACATACATTACATGCAACCTATATTTACAGGAAAGTGATATTACAGCATATACAACAATTTAGTTGGGGCGACAATATCCGCAATACCTTCGTTATTCGTATATGGCAAATGTGAGTACGTCCTGCACGATATATACACTATCCATCCCATTACTGATTGTTGTAGGGTTTTGCACAAAATATATTTCTTCCAAGATGGTGAAAGTTTGCAAATCGGATGATACGACGAAACCGGATTTTTTTGGGCAAAAGTAACCCTTTTAGTGGAACCATATTTGGAATGCTTGGATAGTGCATGTGTAAAGAATAGGATATTGTTTAATGTGCATTGTACAGATCAGATTTATGGAGAATAACATATGTACTCAATAATACTTGCACCAACATACATGGCAAATGTTGTACCTGTACATCACACGAAAACGGAAAACTAACAAAAAATAATGTAAATCTTAACTGAAAAAGTCCACATACTTATTATGAGTCCAAGAGCCTAAATGAATTGTTAAGCATGATTACATTATCATTAGAATCTGTTGAAGTCTTTGTTCTACATACAACGCGTCATATGATTAATTATAAAAGCTATTAGGCAATGGAATAATATTTGCGTGTATGGTACTACTCTTCTCCAATATTCAAAAAAGTTACCTCAACTCGTATCTTCCAATCAGTTTGCAGCACATAAACCGTTTATGGAGAAGTGTACGGAAAGACCAGTCTTTGTCATCCTTTTTCATTGCATGATATTCATGATATGATAGTTGATTGGAACTACACGATCCCCAGATTAAACTACAACTGATGGGAATTTCGGCTGGAGGTAAGATCTTGGAGAACCGCGTCTTAGGCATAGATATCTGTTTGTAAACGTAGTGTAAAGTTCAGTGACATAATTGAGTACGACGTTGAACGCGGTACTATCTGTGGTTATTCTTGACGCTGACATTACACGGCATTGCACTGTATAGCTTAGTAGCTCGTGGTTCTTAACACCCTTCTCATGCACCAACCAACACGTAGATAAATGGCCCAGGGTAGGAATAGGAAACATGACCACCATTACTTTCTTCCGTCAATCTTTTAACATTATTACATTGCAGTATTATACAGCAAAGTCATAAATTTTATCCGCTTTTTGCTAGTTCAATGTAATGTAGGCGCACGCTGCGCTGTAAGAAATTCCTTGCCAGTTCCGCTTCGAAGCAGCGATGCGGTTTCGCGTAAAAACGTCGGTGGCCAAGTGGTTGGTGTATTATCTCTGTAAGTAGTGGTGGAGGAGAGACAGCCAATTCTGATTTATTCCAAATTACTTCCTTAAATAATGTCTTGCAAAATGATACGGTTTTGCCCCTTGAATATCTATTTCTTTTTTGTAGAGTAATCTCACCATTCTTCACTGTACGTCTTGATTCAAAACCTATCATATAAAAAACTAGGTGATTTTGAATAACAATAAGAAACAACGAATAGCTATGCGGTGACAGGAAATGAATATCACTGGGTTATACGTGAGAAGATTCATTTATTCCTGAAATATACGGAAGGTTACTTACAATGAATTGGAAGGGGAAAACCACGCCACTGAATGTGTAATGTTGAAGTAATGCAAATGCAGCTTTCTCCAATCTTTCAATGAAGTACGGATGCTGTTTTATAGGTACTTCAATGTCTTTTAGTATTCAAATCCGTAAATTCTACAATCGGAAAAAGAACTAATATTATTTCAGCTAGGCAATTTCCGTTTGTACCCACAGTTTTAGGAGGAAATGCAAATTGGAAGAAATGTAAAACACCAGGGAATGCGATGTGCAATGAGGTGCGCTGCTGCAACGTCGGTTAAACTGTCAAATTTTTGATAACATTGAATCGTAAAGAACTGAATACTGCAAGTTATATTATGAACCTAAACAACAAATGGTGAAACTGACTTAGCTAAAACGGTAATTCCAAGGACTTGATGTCGACCTTTGAATCCCTTATGTTACTGTTACTGTCCCGGGTGTTACTAATTCCTATCACCTTTTAAATTACATTTCAGATTGCCTGTTCTTTAGTGATTTCTGATCAGATTTTTCTTTCGCGTCACGCACCGGACAGATTTTTCTTTCATTCAACTTGAAGCTTAAAGGCAGCAAATAATTTGGTTATTCCATAAAGAAGAAGAAGTAAATATATTTGGTATCAAGAGTACCTACATTTATGTAAATAAGTCTTCTTTTAGTATGAGTTGAATTCACTAAAACACAAAATCTGCAGTTTTAGTTTTAGTGGTATTAACTGTAATAATGATGTCTGTACGTTGGTGTGTTGAGTTCGAGAAACTTTGTCACAGTTCGTCCTACATATTCTAAAATATTAAGATGAAGTTGAAATTTTGAGATTCAAGGCAGAAATCGTAATTTTCCTGTGCCCGAAAATTATAAGCTCAGGTTGGAACTTCCTTACTTTGAAGGTTATTATTATATTATATTCAGGTTTACAAAACTTGTGTTTTTTAAATGCATACATGCATTTTTACAGTTGAAATCCTTTTTTAGAAATAAAGGTTGTGGAGAAAAAGTAAAGTTGATCTTTCCCCGAGTAACTTTGAGATGCAGATGTAACTAAATAACTTTTCTGAAACATAAAGTTCTTTTCTTCTGTTGCGGTGTGGTGTAGTGTAATTAATTGTAATCTGTTTGAATTAGTATCTATTAACTATGCTACCGACCGCCGATTTTGCGATAATGTGCAGGTAGATACAGGAACCATTGATGATGTACCCAACCAAGAGTAAAATCGTTAAAAAATTTAATCCTTTTGGAAAACTGTTAATGAAGTTTGGAAACTAAGGAAAAAGTTTGTAAACTCTTTCAGGAGCACATCATCATATGTATTAGTCTGTAATTATTAAACAAATAAGTATTAGTACAGCTTGCTATAAATAAACTTGGAGTAATCTTCGGGTAAGATTGTACTTCCAATGATCTTTGAGGAAAAGTTTTTTTAAGGGCTCGGGTTCTCAAAGATGAATTTATGCATCGTTTTAAGAAATGCAAGATGGACAAATTACAATTCAGTGCAGGCAGACAGATATATCTCTCCCGATCCTGTACTGAATACTTCGAATATTTTAGACAAGGTAGTTTTACAAGTTTAATTAAACCTTCCATCTTGATGAAGTTTGTTAGCATTCAACATGTGTGCAAGGGATTCTCGGCAACTGCTTTCTATGCTGAGCCCGCCGGTTTTTACTATCGATCATTTCTTACTTGTTTCTGTAGCTGAATAATTAAATTGATTTTGTAAATGGAACAACACAAAACTGACAAGTTTATTAGTCCCGAATAATTTACAGTGACTTCCAGTTGTCGAGGTGTCCTCTTCTTCATTTCGAATCTATTACTATAGTTTATTTCACCCACTACACCACCCTTGTATATAAGTTTAATAAGTTTGTACGGCATTTGGAACTTGAAACTTTGCCAAATAAAAGTCAGCCTAGTACTCTTGTTTTTTGTAATCCTTATGTTTCGAATCTATGAACTCAACACACCCCACGCCTACATGCACAGTGCACGTGTAGCGCAGAGTGCATGCACGGCTAGGTTTCAATTCATACCACTGTCTTTGGTCTATTCAAAAATATCAAAAACCCCAGTATGGTAAAAGTTGAGGCGTAGGTTTTTTAAATTTACAATTTTTAAAATCGGTTTACCTTCCCCCAACCCTACAATAAAATGCAAGTTTTGGTCAAGAAATATCCGTCACTTGATTTCCTGAGTAGTAAATACCTATATACCATTCAGAACTTGTTATCATATTCTATAGTAAGTTGGAAAGACTTGTGGTAGGTATTATTTAAACTTACTGGTGAAACCTGACTAGACACGTCATTGTTAAACACTTTATGATGTGTCCGCAGCCACATTACTTCCCTATCGTGTAAATGAATGAAATTACCTCAAGTTCTTTAGTCGTTTTATACTGCCAACATAGTCGTAGGAGTTGCAGATGTGCCGCGGTTTCGATCTCTAGAGCCGAAATGGAAGTTAGCTTTTAATTCAATTCTTGAAAGCCAAACATATTGAATAGTAAAGATTTCATCGTGATATCAGAAAGCAAAGAGAAAGAATAGGAGTGGAAGAACCATATCTTTACTTTTGCCTCTCCGGGGAAATGATGATGGTCACTGGGAGTGTGTTCTGTGTGGAGTTCCGACAAGTACTCCATATACCATAGGCATCTGGAATCTGGACAATCTCTAATTCTAAAAAAGAGAAAAACGGTCAGGCCAACCAAAGTTCAGCTTTTAGTCCGCTTTTCCAAGTTTTTTTTTCGCGTTTTCCATCATACACAAGACCAGATTCTTTCTTATATTGCGAAAGCGAAAGCAATCTTATAATGGGCTGTAGAAAAACGACAGAATGGGAAGGGTAACAAGAGAACTTGCAGAGAATGAACGTAGAAAGTAAGACGGGACTAGTCAGTGAAAAACTACACCCGATTTCCTCTTGATCACATTTCATTCTTGCTGAGAAGATGTCTTTTTGAAAAGGGAGAGAGGGAAAAGAAAAAAAGTGAACTAAAAAGAGTAAGTGAAGGAGGATTTTTATAGGTTTCGTCGTTTTCCCAAGTTTTCCATTTATAATATACATACAGATGAGTTTAGGAGGGATCTCAAAAGAGATCTTCTGAAGACGGTGTACCCTTCAGGAAAGAACCGGTAACTTTGTTCATTCAGATACACACTCCAGTCAAACTTGGAAAATACGGTAACAGCTAACACTTTATATATACGTTACGTGTTGTATGCATAAATCTTAGTGTGAGGAAGAAACAGCAGCTAAGAAAAGCGAGGAAACTGAAAGAAGGGCGAAGTATATTGATGAAGGATGATTGATGCCGTTTTCGTCCTTCTCAACTCATGATTTATGACTAGGTTGTTTGGTGTTAAGAAAACTACATTATAAGGTGAAAGTAAAAGCGCATCGCATGGACATAAACAAAAGAAATATATGATCTCACACATATATACATTGTGGTACTGGCACTAGATTACCTTTAACATCATGGTTCGGGTGCACCGTAAACATTAAGTTTGGCCACGCCGTTAGCTACAAACCGAGTACGAAGGCAAGTACGTAACTCTGTCTGCTTGAGTTTCGAAGAACAAATTTATTTTGAAGAGTTCCCTAATCTATAGCGTGGCTAGCCGATATATGAGGTTAACTGATATCGCTTAAAGTCATAGAGTTCCGAAAATGTTTGCCTGCAGTATCAGTCTTCGTTGGGCTTCTGACGGAAAATTGTAGTCTCAACTAACTTCACTCTGTCTATCATCTAAATCCTTGTTTTCTCACTGCTTCTACTTTCTCGGAGGGGGGAAACGGTGAACCGGAAGCAGGCATATCATATCCTGATATAAACATGCATATACCGATTATATTCCGTAAGGATAAACATTTATTTGGTAATATTTAAGGTACGCCATTTGCTTTACAATCTACGATGGAGATGTAGAACTTGTTTTTTTTTAAATTTCTTCAAGAATCCCCAGTACAATCCGTGTGCTTAATGCTTAAGTCGCATCAACCTTACATTTGACATTCTACTAAAGGGGTAAAAATGTTAAAACAATATCATAAAATCACCGACTGTGGATTTCCCATGAGGATTTGGTAGAAAAACATCGCCCACCATTTTTACAAGGGTTATCCTTATCCAGTAACTATCCAACAAGTTTTGAACTCTAATGAATCACACTTTTGCACTTAATACTTTACCTGAACAATTTGAATATAACGAAAATGTCGCTGGTCGGATCACTTCTCTCATCTATTTGATTTGCTGTATGTTATGTGATTTGCTTAGCACTGTATCAATTGCTCCAGCAGACGACATTTAAAGTTCGAAGTATGGAAATTGCGGAAATGGAAACGGTATTTCTTATACGTTCCACAGTCCGTATGCGTTTGACAAATGGCTTGATTTCGTTTGTGAGGAATACTCTTTTATTACACACAAATTATTTACTCCCCAGACTGACTAACAAGTAAGTAAACGTGGCAAAAGGATTACACGAACTGAATCATCCGAAGAGTTCTCTGCAAAATTCTTGTTGTTTTGAAACAATCCAGATTTTAGAGAATGAAGTACTTTAAAAATAATAGAATTAAAATCAGTCGATATTTTAGTGTCAGTAACATTAGTTTGACTCACTAAACGTTCAATTTTGACTACTTGAGTTCGTCTGGTGTACTTTGTACGTAGGATATAGGGTAAATAGATTGCTCGTTTGGTTTTGATATACCTACCCTATTTTCTTCAGCTCTCCCTCCAAGCGGAAACTTGTATTCCATGTATTTCACTCTGGAAAATATCCCTATACTTTTACAGATGCTATCATCCCACGCGCGTCCACGGTCGGCCTACACACATTCCCAATACAAACTATCTCTTGGTTGGCCAGTGTCAACTGACTGTCACTATTCGGAAGGGCAATAGGCCAAAATCGAATAAACACTTCATTTATCGTTGTAGACCTAACATAGCTAGTTGAGAACCAAAGTATGAATTACACGATCTCTGATATACGAATGGTGTGGCATTAATGAGGATGAATAGGTGTTAGAATTGGAGACGTTAGAAGGAGGTGTTTGAATATTGCTTCTTGTTTTTTCTGAAACTTGTGACAAGAATCCATTTAATTAGTAAACGTTTAACTCACTGTGCCCTCTCCTACACATACCAAATACATTTCATGCTCTAAAAAGTATGTATAGGTTTTGATTATTTAGTCATTTGCTTTGTATGTTTAATCATCAAAATAGGTTTAGCTTTAAGCATGGTAATTTCGTGGTATCGATTTCATTACGTTAAAAAGGTTTCCGACTATTTATACCCGTCATTACCTAACTTTACTTACTTTCACTTATTTTGAAGTTTTATGGTCCGAGTTTATTGCAATCGTTTTAGGCACCATTAAAATTGAATAATCATAATTTTTTGTACGGGCCCTATGCCCTGGTTTGAATCCTAGTTTGTCAAATTTCCCCCAAGAAAAATAATCATTATTCGCCTAAACCACTTTCTTGAACGTGTAGAGCCTAAATTATCAGTAGTTTCTATTTCATTGCCCGTTTCCAACCAAAATTATCATACGACAGAACTCATTTAAGATAATGGGGTAATGCTAAACATCTGTGGAGAACTCTCCATTTTCTTCCATTTTACCCACTCACTCACATGGAACCGAACGCTGCAAAATAAATGTGAGAGGTGCTTGGTTGGGAAGAAAATACGGAGACCGGAGACCTATATCAAGTACTAGCAGACGTACATCCAACTGTGTGTATAATGTGTTGACTAGAATACCCCTGGTATTGGTACTTTATGA
Source organism: Dicranocentrus wangi (assembly GCA_036850665.1). Classification (NCBI taxonomy): domain Eukaryota; kingdom Metazoa; phylum Arthropoda; class Collembola; order Entomobryomorpha; family Entomobryidae; genus Dicranocentrus; species Dicranocentrus wangi. The sequence continues at coordinate 10,272 of JAANSN010002385.1, read as the reverse complement.
AAACTAAAACGCTAAATGGTTTGGGTGGGACATCAAAGTGGGTTCCTGCTCCAGTGACTGATTTCAGTAAGGAAAGTACTTCATACTCGACTGACTTTTTCTTTGGACATTACGATACATTAAGTTGCCAGACGATGATCTCAATTTAAAGCACACTACTTGAATTGCTCAGTGCGTTTCTCTGATGACGCTTGCATTCTACGGAGAGCGGAGAGTTTTGCAGTGATAAAGTTTATGTGTACCGCAGGCAAAATGTGAAAGTGGGAGAAAGTTCGAATTGATACTTGAATACTCTACAAAAGAAGTAATGCAATTGACTATACCCGTGTCTTGTTCTCGAGAATCTTCGGTTTAACTACGTCAATAATGATGACTTGAATTGCAAATGAGTCCGATATGGCTGATACGAGATAGTTCTGCATTATTGCATATACACTTCGAGTATGGGTTCGGATACCTCGCTCTTTGAAAGTAATGCGAAGCAGGAGAGGAGAGGATGACTAAAATCTATGAAGCACGATTATGCATTTACCGTAAAGAAAAGTAGTACTAATTTTATGTTTTTATTCTGCAGGATTTTGGCAAGTATCCGTACATGAGGAGATTCATTCAGGATTATATTCAAGCACTTAATTGCCACAATGACGGTATAAATGTGGTTAGAAACTTCGTAAAAAGGTAAGATGAACCTATCAAACTTTTAATAATATACCGTTGGCGTGTATTGAAATCATATCCGCTCAACTATTTACACGCATTACATGAAGCTACTGTAATTTTATTGGCTTACTTGAATCCTAACAGTATTCACGGCCCAGCTAGTAGCTGCCCGCATCCCCGGGTCATGTCAAATCTAGTCTCTGTCTGTTTAGCAGCAATGTTTCAACTTTTTGAGAAAAACTCTAACAAGCCCATCCCCACTGTTAGTATGGAAAGTATTCAACTTAAAGAGATTCCGTATGATGAGCAACTACTCTGTTATTTAGCCATATTTGATACCATGTAAGTACAGTGATTAAGTTAATTGTATGTAATTATGCCCATACACGACACGAAAGGCGTAACTTGTATTCCCATATCAAGTGGACATTCGTGGTATATAAACGTACTGGTAGGCATAAAGCAAAATTGAAGTACTCAAAATCCTGAAATCTATCGTTTGCATTACATATTGTGCCTTAATAATTCAAACCAAAAATGTTGATTATTAGGAAATAAGATTGGCAAAAATGTAATGTAGGTATTTTTAATGACGGTTCATAGTTTTTTATCAGTTACCTACGCTCAGGTCACCTAGCTTGGCCTTGTGGATGTGCTCTGCTCACTTTTGTCTTTTATGTGTACAGATCTGAATTTGAAGACTGGAGACCTAGCCTTGCACAACTTTTACAGCCCATACCCTTTCCAGAGGAGGCCTTAAACAATCCACTTTTTACCAGGTTGGGCTAACAGTTTATTATACCTAAAGTAATCGTTTATAATGTTTGAAATACTTGCGTACGTACGGGCAATTAGATATTCCCTTCCCTGTATTTTATTGTTGATTTAGCTATGTAGCTTGTTATACCAAATGGGAAAATGTGTCATACTGATTGTGAGTGAATATAGAGTCATAAAACTCTGAACACTTCTTGCAAAACCTGGTGATGGGCATTCCTGCAGTACTCTGCAATACTTTTGTTTTCTAAAGTCCCTACAAAGTCCAGCGTAAATAACCAACATGGCTGCTTATGAGGGAGAAAGCCGCCCAAATTATGAAAATGAAGTTACGTCGTGACGTTGTGAGCATTATTAAGTATTCGATTCGCCTTCAACAAAAATGTCAAGTTCAGAGCACTCTGACTGATTGTGTTTCAAGTTTGAATCTGAAATGTTTACAAGTTTATAAGTGCATCAGGAATTCCTTGTCTATGTAATACTTGTCAGGAGTTGTGTTGACAGCCAAAAGTTTCAGATGAAAGTGATAGATTCAGAACTTTACATTTATACTGAGCTCATTTTTATCTGCCTGTTAAATCAGGAAGCGTAATGACAAAGAGGATGGCGAAGAAAGGGAATATAAGGACGAGGACAATCTTTGTCCTTCTTTTCCCGGTTTTCGTCGAAAATGAAAAACAGTTTGGAAAACTTTCATCACATCACACAGAAGGATGGCAAATTGTACGTAGAAAGATATACATTCGACAGTCATCTCTTACACTCACGATGCTTATCCCTTCCATCCAACCACGGTGCTACAAGCACAAGCAAGTTTTTCTGCTTTCTCTGTTCAAAAAAGCGCCTTTACAAAATCTGGAATGAATCTTTGTCAACTTTCTTAAGTATCATCACACATATAGTATATAACTACACCAAATGAACAATGACACATGCTTATTCAAGAAAAAAATACATACAGACAGTGTATATGGTTTTTGCGTATAGCGTCTTGGCGTTCAAAAGTAAAAGCAAAGGGTTCTATTTGGGAAAAGGATCTCTTAAAATTTCTATTCTGGCTTATTGTTTCCATTAACAGTCCTTCCTCCTCCGCGCTTCTAATGTTTATCAGGAGACAAAGGTTTCTTTCCTTTTCCTCTGCTTTTTGGTGACAACGATATGATGATGTATTATTTATAATACTCACTTTTCGTCAGCAGACACTACCACGCCACCTCTGCTACTAGCGAAGATAAAACTGGCTATATATGTCAATGAATCATTATTGCATAGGTATATTTATGAAATGTATGTGCATTTGTGCGCCACACATATTGCATTGCAGAATCAAAGAAGTTGTATGGCTGCGTCATCTTTTCAGAGGACACTTGAGAGAGTAGGGCAAACAAAAGAGTGAAAGCTGACTCATTAAACCAATGACTACTACTGCTGGCAGTGCAGTAGGACGACGGAAAGAAATAAGGATGATGTCGAATAGCTCGGGTTTAGCTTCCAAAGGATAGAACCAAGCGACAGTATACATATGATCGATGTATACGTAGTAGAGTAGGACACAATCATATTCTTAAACTGTAATAGATATAAAGTCTTGCAATATTTCTTTCATTCCCTTTATCCCGTTCTTTTTAGGTAGTTTGGTTGGTTGGAGATATTACAGATTGAAGGAAGACAAGCAATAATACAATATTGTACTCATTCAGCCAGCTCTTTCTCTCCTGTCTTCTTTATTCTGAAACGCTTAGGCATATACTTGCAAAGACACGTATAGATTCCTCAGTTCATATACGAGATTGTGAATATCGTAAGGAACTCGTATTTTACTTACCCATCCTGCAAATCTATTAGCCATGTTAGCTTTTTCTGACTGTTTCTGGCGGATTCTTGGCTTTAGTTTCAACAAGGATTTATTGGGATAGCTCATCTAATCCAGAAGGGGAGATTCATTTACTACTGTTATCCCTTTCCTTTCTTGACTGCAATTTGGTCCAAGATTCTCATTAAAACATGTCGCTTGTCTCGGGCTTCTAAGGAACGATAGGTTTAGCAAAATAGAAGGAGGGAGGAAGATTGAAGGAACTGGCTTTTATTTTTACTCACTTTTATACTTGTTCTAGATTCTTGGCCTCGACTCATTGTTTTCCAGCGATTTTTTAGATGACTTTGTGTATAGACTTATTGTTGGTGCGATGTGTGATTTGGGGCGGAGCAATGCAAGATGTACTCTCAGAGAGCTGGAACGTAATAAATGGTAGTACGTACTTCTAAAATAGAAAGGGGTTTTAGGTTGTGTAGCGTAGTACACGTACACGAAATTGAGAAAGCGAGTGAAATGTTTTTTCTGTAATGGAGCTTACTCAATCTTCAAAACGGATTTTTGAGACCACCCTGTATTTCATTCCCTGAAAGCTGTGATCACTGATGCAGTGTATGTGTGAGGATGAGACTGTCTACAAATGACAATTAAGATGACATAAGCTCCTTAAACTAGTGGTCCTTACGTTTCCTTAACCAGCGCCCCTCGTGCCGGGGTTTTGTGCAATATTAAAGGAATTCGCTTAAATGGTTTCCTGCATCCCCATTTAGTTCAACACAGCAGCGTACGTGTTGTACCCTGCATTTTGTATTTTTGGTAAAAGGGACAAACTTGAGCCTCTTCTTAAAATTGCAGCCCGTGCTACAATACTGGTGTATTTATAAATAATAAACCTGTTTCTCGTATCTAGTTGCGTCGTGTCATTTGTCACGGTAAGTGAGTGGATGACGGGAGACAAAAACAAAACAGGAAAATGGTATTAACCTTAGATCTGTAAGGGTATTCTGCAAAACATTCCACCAAATAATAATCGCTATCGGCCATTCCATTTCGCTGTACTCCAACTAGAGAGTAGAGGCAGAAACTTCACCAAATAATAAATTGGCAATGGAGGAGGCTTGACTGGTAGTCACTGCCACACTTTTTTATTTCATAATAAATAGACAAGCCAGGGCTCAGGCCGACCCTCCTTTTTCATGGAATGGCCTATTCACAACAATGGATACACATTCAAAGCAAAAAGCAATAAACATTGAGCACACACTTTTTTGTTTCATGTAATCAGTTCTGTGGAGTACATTCGGTCGGACATCCCTAGAGGGAGAGCAAAGGGAAAGTAGAGAAAGTCAAGGCTTTTGTTATAGCTGTGTTTCTCTTCTTAATACTATATCCTATATACACATCACATAAGCACTTGCAGTGTGCCACAAAGAAAATTTCTACCTTAAGTTTTTGCTCATACTCCAATGTAAGTACGCTCGCAAACACAAGCATTATTACCTACATTGTTTTATTTATTTTTTTAGCCTTTTGTGGTTTAAATTTTCGTCGTTGATTGATAATTTGATTGCTTGTCAAATTGATAATAAACTTGTGGTATAGAGAATTTAAAGTTCCCTAGAGGGAGAGCAAAGGGAAAGTAGAGAAAGTCAAGGCTTTTGTTATAGCTGTGTTTCTCTTCTTAATACTATATCCTATATACACATCACATAAGTACTTGCAGTGTGCCACAAAGAAAATATCTACCTTAAGTTTTTGCTCATACTCCAATGTAAGTACGCTCGCAAACACAAGCATTATTACCTACATTGGTTTATTTTTTTAGCCTTTTGTGGTTTAAATTTTCGTCGTTGATTGATAATTTGATTGCTTGTCAAATTGATAATAAACTTGTGGTATAGAGAATTTAAAGCGATAAAAGAGGTTCTATCTAACCCACGATATTTTGAACCTAGGAATACTATTGGATAAAACCAAGTCCTGCCTACTACCTACCCTTTACACGACCATTTTTATAAATGTGTAATAAGGTGTATAGCAAAAGTATATAAAAAATAAAAATATGTAATTTATAATTACATAATTAAACGCAATGCGTAAGTAAACATAAGTAAAGGTTCTGTATTCGTATTGGTTGTCTCTCACTGATTACTCACTGTGTTGCCAATGATTAATGTGTGATTTTAGATGTAGGCTGATTTCCACCTCACAGCGGAACAATACATTTGACTACATATTCGTAACATTCGTATCCATTTTTATTCATCAGTTAATCGGCAATCAATGTTGTAACTTTATATTGTTAGCGTAATGGAATGCATTCAGGAAGTAATCAAATGTTTACCTGAAAACTTTTAATTTCTTTACACAAGGGTGCGAAAGCTTGATATCTAGAACCATTGTGTCATATTATCATCCACCAAAACTCTGCAAGACTCACAATCAGTCGAGTACCTTACTCGCTGGATCTATCTGGAAAGACTTGGGAAATTGTTCGTTTGCAATGAAGCAAATAAGACCCTAGAGTGCTTTATATTTTCAACTTCGACAGTGGTGGTCTCAAGGGAAGGAAACACTATATATACCACAATTCCTGCGTTGTCCTAGTCTTTTGTGAATTATTTTCCCTGTACATAGATTTTAACTGGAAATAGTTGGGCGCAACCCAACATTCGGATCATATGATTTGGTATTACATCCTATCGAAGAACGTTGATTGTACATTGTATAAAGGGCTTTCGTGAATGTACATACATGAAATTCCCCAGGATTCTGTCTGTCGTGTAACAACGGAAATTCCCCGTATAGATTCCATACAGATGTTTCCCAAAAGAAATTAAACTGCTATAGTTAATAAATCGATAAAGGGGGCGTGAAATCCAGCGAAGTGTCAAGCAAATTTCATTACATTCACTTCAAGGAACATCAATCGCATTTTTGCCACGTTTTCGAACACTTTCAAGGAATTAACAAAGTTTTTTTTCGGCTGTCTTAGTCTTGAGATTGCTAGTTGGAATTCCGGATGTAGTGGTGTAAAGTATCATTCCCAAATCTTTTTTAGATCAGCAACAATTTTATATAAATTTTTCAACCGTATATCCACGAAGAATGCAATTTACTCGGGCACCGGAGTACGCGACAGCCAGTTAAAACAAAAGAGTTTTTAAAGTTTCTCCCTGAAAAATAAATACGAAATGTGCACTTTATTGCAGAACTGGTTTTGTTATATATGCTATTAAAGATTTAAGCTATTGATGATTAAAGTATGTATGTGATGTAGTGTTCTGCGACTGTGCTGTGACGAAGCTGAAACCCCAATCTGGTTTAAAAGTTAAAATAAATTAAAATGGAACCAACATAAAAACGTTGTCACTGCGGCTAAAACAGCAGCATTCATTCACACGATCACACGACATATTTTAGGGACTTACCAAACAATTATATTTCCGACATACTGATTATATGCCGATTTCGTCATGGTATGTGATGGTATGTATGCCGCTTATGCACAACGTAGTGCAAATATGTATAGTAACAACCTATGGATATCAATCTTGAACTCCAAAAACACCCTATATAACTTCATTAATTTTTGCGTTCATCTTATCCTTAAATAAGTTGAAAAATGAACGACACATTACTGTTTAGCTTATTTACTTATTCAATTCAGAGTATTTTCTTTGTTTATTTGCAGAAGCCTGTCTTCAGTGATACGACGAGTAGGGACGGATCATCGTTGTGAAGTCCACCAAATGGTTCTAGGTATCAGAGACGGCAAAGAAGGATGGTTCCATCTGTATGCCCCATCCAATCCAGCCTGCTTTGATGATGGCGAAATGTGGGGTGTAATGGTGCGGAATTTTATTGTGTGCCAAAACAACTTTTAGTGAATATATTACTTAACTGCTTTTGATAAAAATTGTCGAAAAACTTTGTGTAAAATGGCCATTATCATGTTAAAGTATGCGTAATATCACTTCAAATTACAGCCTTGCAAATGATTGTATAGGTGTAATCTCGTTTCTCCGCTGATCATGAACGAAGGCTGTTTCATGTTCTACATTTTATACCTCTGTCTGCCCGTTAACTCGATAACTTAAAATCTGCTAAACTTGTTTATACTTTAACGATGCGCGATGAACTATGCATATCTGAAGTTATTTTAAACAGCGAAACTGGATTAAGACCAACACAATACGTATAGCAGCATTTACATAAGCATACTTCTAGTTCAACAAAGATTCTAAGCGGTTGGTGTTTCTGTGATTCATTATAGACATATCCCTAATCTCTATACCTATTTATTCGTGACATTTGTTATGGACATTTCTCAAACAACCTAATTACTTTAGATGTTAGTGACAAAACTAACTACTGACTAACTACTAGTAGCTGAAACGATACTAGTTTTCTTTGTATATGCAGTATTTGTATAGATGTCTTGAGAAACGTTTCCCCCGTACCCATAGTCGTCTTATACATATTTGCCAAGATTATGAATATATGGTTGGAGAAGGCGGATTGGTATGTCTATCATTTAACTGTAGGTCGTTTCGTTTGAAGCAAAATTCTCAGGCGGCTTCGCCGGAATAACCACATCTGCAGAATAGCACCACGACAGAAAATTCAAGAAGCTTGCATTATTGTTAATATTCACAGTTTCCACAAAATTTCATTATCATTTGGCGCCGGCAGTGCTGGCGAAAATGATCTTTAGCGTATTAAACCTTGGATTTATTGCTGACAATGCATAATAAAACTGGAAGATTGCTGTTGATGCAATAAAAGGGAAAATGTCAGTTTTTTCTTCACTTCTAAACGTATTTAAATTTATCACTTCATTCATTTGAACTAGCAAGCTTGACATCCATATACATGCATTTCGTTATAAGGCTAACGACGTCGGTTTGCGTTTTACATTAGGTATATTCGTTATACAAAAAATACATTTGCCAAATCTGTAGTTTACAATGCTTTGGTGAATGTCGCTTTGTGAGCTTAATGAATAGAAACGTCTATTCTGCAGATACAAAATATCTTCTCTGAGACAGGTTTGAAAGCTAATGTGGCACCACATGATGACTAGTAAACTCTTTCATTATATATAAAGTATGCCATGTCTTATAAAAACTGAAAATGACACAAATCGGAATAAAAATGATAGCTAATGTGGCACCACATGATGACTAGTAAACTCTTTCATTATATATAAAGTATGCCATGTCTTATAAAAACTGAAAATGACACAAATCGGAATAAAAAATTACACAAGCCGCGCTTAACGTTACATTTATTAAGATACACATAATGTAGACTTTTAAATGCAAAGGTTTGACAGGTTTGAATATAGCTTTTAATACCCGATCCCCGATCATAGTTTAAATGAATAGGGGATACTATTTTCAGTAAAATTGTCCTCAAATTAGTCAACAAACAATTTCACGAATACGTAAAATGCAACTAATTATTTTAAGACTAGCGTTAGGCGTAGAGTAGAGCTGATCTCAAGATTTGATATAATTATAATATACTTTACCATGAATATTTGTTGACCAGCACGAAATTAAAAGATATTGATTCTTAAATACATGATGTATTTAAATTTTAAATATATTTTCACAAAACATATTATCCTGATACTAACTGTTAATTGAATTTACAGCTTGGACGACTTCTTGCCTGCTGTTGTAGGAGAAAACGGTTTTTGTCACAACTTGGAGGAAAGCTTTTAGGCAGTAGTATGCTCTTGGCATTACGAGAAAACGCAGCTGCTCAAGAAGCTCTTTGCCTTGTTCTGGAGTGGCAGCTTGTTCAAAGTGATGATCAACGTGTTCAGATTGCAACGACTCTTCAAAGTACACCTACCGGTAGTGCCAATTATATAGCTCTCTGCAATAGGCAACTTCATCTAAAGGAACTGGTAAGAGCGTGACCTGCTTGCATATTACGATTTTCCTTAATTATTAAGCCGTATGAATATTGACAGCAGGATGGAGAAAGTATAAACTTTATACAGGTTGACAATAAAACTGCGGAACAAGTCGCCATCCACTGTTTATTCAATACATACACTACACTAGTTTGCATAGTTTGATTATTAACGTCACATTATATAAACATCACAACACACTCAAATCTTATTGTTAGTTTATTCTGTTTGCAAATTTGCAACTATTTGAGATCATTTTGAAGGATGTAGACGTAACACGTGGTACACGGATATACACGCCAAATAATTAGTGTGTTCTGAACGCTTTGGTAATCAGTACAGTAAATTCATATGATATATACTAGTAAATCGGATATAATCGAATTAAATATAACTAGGCACACTGTGAATGTGAATACATTGTTTGTACGTTGCGGTGAAAGCTGCGAAAACAGTTGTAGACTTGCTTTCTGTAAACTTTCACAACATGCATGTCTGGCTGGTGATGATTCCCAGCTGGGGTCCTCGTTGTTGGGTTGACTTGAGATCAGCACGTGAGCAAATATAGATGAACTGTTGTGCGAGGTATGTTGTGCAAATGTAGGGAGAGAAGAGAAATTTTAAGAGGATTTAATATAGAAAGTATAAAAGGCATCATAGATGGATAGATAGACCGGTGTTCACCAGTACATTGGACACCTCATGGACAATGCAACGTAAATATAAGTCGTGGACATATATGCCCTGTCAGATACCATTACGTTTTCATTTTCCTTCATTAAGCCTAATTATTCAGTGCTAGCATTGAGCTTTCACATTCTAATGAATGACTTGTGGGAGACGCTCAACTTTACCCTTACGTATACGTATGTTTGTGTATTTTGGTGAAAGGCAGGTTTGTTTTCACCTTCAACTTTCACCCAGTATATTAGCAATTCACGCTCCAGATTCTTATAGCTGCCTAACTGAGTAGTAGTTTTCGGACAGCACAATCTTAAGGTTGTACGCGGTAGTCATCGAGTGAAGGGTTTATGGGACGGTCTGAGATACTTTCCTCAATACATTTACAAGGCGAGTTTTGATTCTTTTTTTG
>JAANSN010002384.1:0-24463 GCA_036850665.1 Dicranocentrus wangi | reverse complement strand
TTTTTTTTGCCACAGCCGATAACTGGGACAAAACCAAATGGTAGAGAGATTCCGATAGTAATTATCAACGTATTTATGAAAAAGTGAGATACCTTAAAACCCCCTGTGACCGCGACCGTACGCACCGCCGTATTCTATACTAATAAACTTTTTAATAGCTTAATTTTTCTCGCTGATTAAATGACAGGATTACTGGTGGACCAGGAAGAATTTATTTGTTTTATTTGTTTGATTAGGCCCGATAGGGATACCGATACCGATGCTCTGTCGAGAAGTTGGTTTGTTTGGGTGGCCACGTCCAACCGCCTCAAGATCCGGGGCAAGCATTACAGAAGGACTAAAAGTATGTACGTAAGTAGTAGTATGTACTCTCCCGTCGTGTGTGGCAATTTAAGAAAACAGATTGATTGAACCTTTTTGACATACAAAAGTTTTTGATAATAAATGACATATCTTTATTTGATCCAACGAGTGAATTCACGGCTAATTAGATGTATTTTAATATGTATCATAACTTTATGGTTTGATTTAATTAATTTAATTATTAAATTATTAGACAAGGCACTCGCTCGAGAAATTTACAGCAAGAACCATTTCAAGTTTGACATTTGTCTCTTTAAGAATTGATTTCCAGAGAAGAGGAAGACCTGACCCATGGTGTCTTTACAGAGCATTGTTAGCTCATCCGTTTCCCCAAATGTGGTGTCCATCAGAGGGATGATCTCTTTGTAGACGCTGAAACTCTCGTTGAATTTTCCAACCAGGCCCAACACTCTGGCTAGATCGGCTTTAACGTTTAAATGAAATTTGTTGGTGTCCTCCAAGTAGCTCCCGTCTTCCAGAATTTCTCGTAAAAATCGTAATGCGCCATGATTGTCTTGATTTTCCGAAAGCTCCATGGCCATTTCGTGCTTTTTGGATAGAGTCTGCAAGGCGGAAGGATTGTCCATGTTTTCTGGAGTAAGCTCCAGCCAGTAATTTCCCAGAATTTCCATGCTTTTCTCTGCCTTTTCCCGCTTGCTCAAGATGTTTTTGCACAGTTCCAAATTGTATGAATTATGCTCGGAGCTGGATCTCAAGGCATAGATCAGGTCCAAAATGTCGATGGACTCTTTATACTGCCCTAACGCGATCAGAACATCGGCCTGATTCAGTTGACTGGATATTCTCATCTCATCATTTTCCGGAAGCACTTGCTGCTCGATCAAGTCAATGGCTTCGTATAACTCTAGTGCATCATCAAAGTTTCCTAGTTTTGCTTCAACTTCTGCTATTGCATTCATTGTTGCCAAACTCTGGCGATTGCTCGGTGCCCCCAGAACTTCCTCCTGAACTTCTAAAACTTCCCTCAGTAAAATGAGTGCCTTTTCGTGGTTATCGTACGCTGAGAATAACATTGCCATTTCTTGTTTGGAAGCCCAGGTATCGGGATGTTTGCATCCCAAAATTCGCTCCCGTTCATCCAAAACCTTTGTCTGCATCATGAGTGCATTAACCAGATCTCCAGTTTTCCGTAGCAATGTGGCCAAGAAGAATTTTGCTTGTATAGCTAGCATTCTAACTTGGCTCAATTCCAATCCTGAATATTTCTCGAGTAAAGGAATCACATGTAAGAGGATTTTCTTGGCTTCTCCAGGATTATTCAGCAAAAGATAGGCATATCCATGCATCATTCGTGACTTGAGAACCACCGGCTCCGAGTCCAGTTCCAGTAGTGAGATCTTTTGAACTGCAAACACCTGAACTTGCTGGAAGCACGAAATGGATTTTTCATACTCTTGTCGCGTAATATGGATTTGTCCAAGTTCAATGAGAGATTTCAGCTTTAGCATAAGGAATTCACGTGGCTCCGCACGACTTCGCTCTTGAATCATTTTGAGAACCATGAATGCCTCATTAACTTTTGATTTTGGTAGGAGAGATCCCTCAGCAAGAATAAACTTAAGGCTCAGCACGTGAAAGTCATACGGGTTTTCGTGCGCAGCAGCTAATGTTTCCACTGCTAGTTTCAAGTATCCAGTTATCTCGTCAAATTTGTTGTAGTGTTGAGCAGTTTTTGCAACAAGCTCGGGAAATGTGTCGAACTCTTTCGCAAGACTGTGATTATTCCGCGTTAGCTTGATCCAAGCAGCACATGCGTGAGGCAAAATATTCCAACACGGGAAAGTAGAGTGATTATTTGATGATGATGATGATAAACTAGTTGTAAGAATGGTCTTGATTGTTTGGAGCAAGCTTCCTAGGCAAGGGCATTGATTATCCTGTGACAAAAGTTGTATTGATTCTGTGAGCGATTGTTGCATCCAGTAAGACATGTACACAGTTTTATTCTTTATTTCAATCAGTGACAACTGGTGAAATGAGTTTAAAACTTTGTTTATCGAGGCTTCGTTTATTGGTCCGGATGGACACTGGGACAATATATGACGTAATATGACAACAGGTAAACCACCAACAATGTCTGCATTGTTCAAAATACCGAGTACGTCCATGATTAGCTGCCTTGTTTGTTCATTAGAGGATTCGTGTAACTTAATCAATGCCAACGCGTATGGCATGTGGAAAGGTTTATCCGGTTTCATGGTGTTGGAGGTGATACATTTTTCAAAGAGATTTGCTATATCCTGTAGGACGTTTTTACAGTTTTCCAGGTATATTACAGCAGAACGATTAGAAACGTCAGCAGCACTGTTGTATTTTAAATAAGATGTAATTAGCCGCAAAGAGGCAGGTGTGCAGCATGAAAGTTCAACCAATGCTTTGACGTCTAGTGGCGGTGGAACTGGAGGATGATCCAGAAGTTTATGCACAAGATTTTCAGATTCACTTATACCCAAGTTTGTAACTTTAACGCAAACACATTTACCCAGCACAGGATTATTCTCCCATGGTTCTCGTCTTGTAAGAATGATGTAATGTTTAGGAGAAGGTTCGAAAGATTTAGCATTATCCTTGAAAATTTTAATCATTTCTGCCAACTCCTCAGTTAGGACATCGGCATCTTCGAAAATAACCAAGAGTCGTTTTTCCGACAATGAAGTTAACAACTCGTGAAAAATGTCTTTAAGAAGTCGGAAATTTCCCGTGTGATCTTTAAGTGAAATGGGAAATTTCTGGGTTGCAATTAAACCGAAAAGGGACCGAGTTAGGTTATCAGTCGACGAAGCATTTAGCTGGAGTATGCACCATACGTAACTTTTGTTAACAGTTAAAATTCGCCATAATACCTCACTTGCCAATGCACTTTTCCCAATCCCTACAGGTCCTTCAATGCAAATCATGTTTTTGTCAGGGTCCACTTCCGATGTTAGCACTTCCACTAGGTACGCAATTTCTTCTTCCCTGCCTGTGTAGTATTTAATTGGTTGCGGTACGTTCATCATCACAGCATCTAAATAATTATCTTTTAGCATCTCCAGCTTAGATAGTACAACTGAAAGAGTGGTTTCACTAATCTCTGTCGTCTGGTTCATTTCTTGAATTATTTCCAGCTCGTTTGGATAGAATGTGGTTAACTGCTTCGCAGATTCTGTGCATGTTTCAAGGTTATTTTCCAATAACTTTGTAAATAAGTCAGCAATACATTTTAATATATTTTCTGGTCGAATTGAGCATGTCAATTCAAGAGGATTCACCAGTAACAAAGCTTCAAAGTCAGGATTTGTGAGTTTGATACTGGGTAAAGAATCATGTGCAAACTGAGCATTTTCAAGAACGTGAATATCTCGTGTAAGCTCGCACTGTCGGATCGTAATCCCTTTTTCTACGAAAATACTCAAAGCTGAAACTAATTGCCAAATTACGTAGATAATCTGAGATTCAAATAACCGTGACCCTTCACAATTTCTTAACCACTCGTCAAGAGTTTGATAATTATAATATTCTGTGATAATACATAGAAATGTGGAATCTTCCCCGGCGAGCAGGTTTGGCACTGAAGTGCCTTCGGTAAGTTCGGTATTTTCCTGGGCGCTTTGCTTCTCTTGTTCAATTGGCTTGTCAATCCTTTCCACTTTTGTATCATCAGTTATGCAGTCAACAATTGTATAACACTGCTCCGAAAGTGGTCCTTCAAACCATACTTTATCGTAGCGAATCAATGATGGCGTGTTGTGATACATGAGATTTTGCACACTGTTAACTATACAACGGAACGCTTCTGTGTTCTCTTTCAAAGAGTCTGGAGAAACTTGTATTTTTCTTAATTTGCACACGTCGCCATTCTCATTTTTTACAATTGTCTCGACAATTTTGCCTGTAGTTAATGCCTTTGAATTGGGATGGGAATCTGGAGCTCTTTCATTAGGTATTAACTCCTGATCAGCATCTTCTTGAACTGCACCCATTTTTTTATTTTGGAAATGATACTTTAACTATATTTAACTTAATGTGGCGATTTATTTAACAATCTTGCAGCGCCGTGCACTTATAGTAAAATGTGATCAGAACAGATGCTTTCGAAACACCTGATCTTACTCTGACAGTGGTATTCTGCACCAACTGCGAGTCATTTCAGAACAGTTGCTCGCAATGAAACTGCAAGATTTGTTTTCCGGCTCTAGCCGATGATACTATACGAGCAAAAAGAATGAGAGAGGTTGCTGCGAATCAAGTAGGTTATTATATGTATTCCTAAACCTTGTATTCGATATTTTGTGAAACATTTTATATTCAGCATATTAACTCGTACTACGCGTTTCCCCAGATTGAGTTCTTACACCAAGGAAAGGACTGAAGAGACCAAAACTAAAAATAGCAACACAAAGACGCAGCAACATGCAGTGTCCGCTCCCACACAGATTATCGGAGAAATATTGCAGCTTGCAGCCACGTTTACTTTGCAATCAACTGCAATCAACCATTTAACGTTGCATATATATTTCATACAACACAACTTTTTATTAAGACTTTTAAATTTTAACATTTTTTGTTCGTTTTAGGGATATTTCTATTTCTATGAAACATACAGAAAAAATTTTCCTCGGCTTCTGTAAAGTAAACAATGTAATTAAGACATGACGGTACATACTTCGTATTCATTCGTCAGTAGAAAAATGCAGTGTGTGGAAAGCTATTTCCAAGTTGGAAACTTACTCGTGGTCAATACTCTCGCCCATTAGTACCAAGTTGTCATCGGCTCGGCAATCACATAGCCCCTTAGTGAAAGTCAGCCAGTCAGGACATTTACAACCGTAATAATTAATACCCATAATAGAGTCAGTAAAGTAATCAATGGATTTCATATGATGGCAACCACCTGTAATTGACATTGATGCATGAGAGTGTGAAATGAAGGGGAATACAATTTTGCACTTAAGGAATGTAGCGGGGGAATATTATGATTTTGTGGAACGCAACGAAGATATTATAATTAATAAACTTCAACTCACTTTTCCTCGGTAGAGAATACTGTCTGATAATTGCTAAATCACAGCTGGGTTGACGATGACCACCGTTCGCTAAATTTGAAGATTTAGAGTGACTTAGAATGCTCGTGACATACCTCACTCCATAACAAACTCCATTTCTTTCCAGTAATTAACTTACGATAAAAGTCTGCATGACCAGTGGGTAGTGGAGTTCCAAACTCGCCTCGAAGAAACAATCCCATATTTGTATGAATTACCTGTGTACGCACGCAAGCAGTAGTAAACCAGTTTAATTAAACTTACTGTCAAACAAAACTTGTATGCAAATTTCACAAAGGGCTAACGTTAAATTACATCAACAAAGTCGGCATCTGAGGCATCCAGTCTTACGTTCAGCGGAACCGACTCTGGAAGAAAACATTGGACCAGCAGGATCAAGTCCTGAGATGTAAGATATAGGCATTCATAATGAAGTACTGCATTTTAAATTATATAATTATATTCTATTTAGTATGGTTGTTTTAGACATGATTGTTTTCCAGAAAAATTATGGTTTTAGCAGAAAACATATCCGGTTCCGATTTATTTCCAGAAATATGCCATGTCTTATAGCTTTTTCAGAAAATAAAAAGGAACGTCTTTGCTAATTTTATAATTTTTCTGGGATTGGAAACGCTTGCAACAGGTAGTTTACCTGTTATTCTACCAACCCTGTCATTCCCTTCATTTGCTTGAACTACAAAGTTTCCGGCAATTCCTGCAACCTGAGCACCAAGCGAAAAACCTATAAAGAAATTTCCCAGAAATTAAAACAATTTATTAGTTTGGTATGGTATATAAATAAAACTGTGACCCTAATACTTGATATTTAACTCACCGATAATATGAACTTGCTTGTAATTCTGAATGAATCCACCTAGCTTCAGGAAGACAATGAATTCTCCCACCCTTCTCCCAACTTTTTCTGCATACATTACGGAATTTACATACAGAAATTCTCTGGACATGGAACTCCAATCCACGCAAATCACATTGTGCTCGACTGAATTATTGCCATTGCCAGCATTTGGGGCTTCCAAATAGGCTGTGTTAAAGAAATGTGTCTCATTAATAAACTGCTATGCTTATCAGTTTCATTTTCATTGCATTCACATGCAGTGCTATTGTATATGATTTAAGATATAGCTGTAGCGCACCATGCTTGACAGGACCCGGAAAGTCTCGCGACTTAATTTTCTGACTCCATCCATGGATGAGTATTTTGACATCATTTTTGGAATTGAAATTAGATCTCTTCACACTGGATGGGTCATTCACGACCAAATAGTCTTCTGTATATACTCCTTCCCCAGAATCACTAAAATTCCAGTTTACATAAGTAGTTAGGTAAGCATTGTCGTGCTTCTTTGTTTCGAATTTTTATGTGCACATTTTGAAACTTTCATTTATACTTGTTAGCATTTGCAAGTGTAAACTTATAAAACCTACCTGTCAGTAGTATATAAATAGAATCCTACGTTATTCACATCTTTATCGTAGAAAGGTAAAGCTGGCACAATGGAATCCAATTCTAGTTCTTCGATAGCGGGACTAACTCTAGAAACTACGCAAATGCGCGACCAAAAGAGTTGTCTATATAAGTTTAAGCAACAAACAAGTAAGCCGCTCACCAAGATCAGCACTTACTTCCTTACCTAAGTCTAACCCAAAAATATTTGGCAAATCCGGTAAAAACCGTTGGCACAATATACAAGAGAAGTTACAAGTGTGCATGAGAGACACGACAAGGAGTATTCTCACAAAATACGGAGCTCTTGCGATAATAACGGTAACGGGGTTGCATCTGCATTCTCTCAAAGTAGCCATTTGAGCAATGAAATGAGTGAATCCTAAACACTACAACATACAGAAAATTATAATAAAGGTTTATTAGTGCACTATACTAGACTAGGTAGCCTTTGCTACCCATTCACGATTATTTCTCACTAGCCCCACACCTACAGCACCACTGGTAGTAACAGGACCTTGACATTCTTCATTTTGTACCGGTATGGTAGGAGGAAAGTCTGTAAAAAACGGACGTGTACAATATAGCGTCACTGAGCTGAGATGAAATGTAGTTGGGATTCTGATCGGATATTTTAAAAAGAGTTAAGGCAATTGCACCCTTCTCGCTCTTTTCTACTTGTATTATCCTAAGATGTGACGGTCGCTACCATTCTACAACTGAACTGAGGGATCAGGTTATATCAGTAAACTTGAATGAGATCTCTGGTGAATTGTGATTCATCTTCTAAACAAACTTTTTTATTTTGCTGAGAGTCAGGAGCGGTTGGTAGTACCTCCGCTGCTGCTGAGCTACGTAAATCGCTACAATAATGAATCCAATAGTCATCCGTACACAGAAAATCATTTTTTGCGTTCATTTTACGCGACCCGTTAGAGCAATTCTGCTCATTACATGCTTGCAAACTAGAAAAGCACAAATTGCAAGTTTTTTTGTAACGAGGATATACTTAATTCAAATTGGGGTATGTTTCTACTCAAATAATAGCTGTACCAAACCATTTATTATTATTGTTGTTGTTGTTGTTTATTTGAAATATGGTGGAGTGCCGCAGAGTGTGGACGGATAATTAAACAAGTTTTAATTAATGCAGTCAGTTTAAGCAATATGTTATTGGGATGGAGGTGATATTTGATAAATGCTTGTCGTAGTTTTTAAGCTACTAACAATAAGTATTTATAGCACAAGCAGTTATTTGACAGTATAAAAATACAAGCAGTTATTTGACAGTATAAAAGAGCTCTTGGCATAATGACATGGTTTTGGTGACTGCATTTATGGGTTGTCCAAATTGCTTTCTTTGTAACCTGCCTATTACCGATTCAAATGTCGATTGATAAACTTCTTAACAAATGGGTTGTCTTATATAGGTGCAATCTTACAGCAATTTATTTTGCATATTTCTTGCGTACTTAAGGTGAGAACATGTTTGATGCTGAATGAATACTTGTCCGAAGTGATCACTCAAATGGCTATTGTGTTTCGAGAGCGAATTAATGGCTGATTTTCTTACATGTGCACTGCAAGCCTCGACTTGTTTTCTGGCTATACTTTATCTGGTATTAGACGATGTTGATAAATAAATGACAGCCTTCCGTTAAGTGGTACACATATATATTTATGCCAAGACTTTAATCTAAATAGTCTAAAAAAGATTTTGAATAGATTCTGATTGTGAGTGAAGAATTCCACCCTGGGTTGGTATATACAGTGGTATATTGCCTGCGGTTTACTAAAAATATGTTTCAAGTTATATGACTGTTGTTCACAAGACGGGAAGGCTGAGTTCAATAAGAAATAACTTCAATAAAGGGTAGTATATATATTAACTAATGACAATTTAATTCTAATTTGTGAAAATACTTTAGTCCTCGTCGAGCCAGACTACTAATAATAATAGTCAATGTGTATCATAGGGAAATGTAGTGGCTATCATAAGTTGTTGCCAAATACTTATTTCCTCGTGCCCTGTAAAACAATTAAAAAAAGCATAATAAACTTAATGTCATTTGAGTAAGTACTGCATGAATAATTGAAGCGAGATACGTACTCCACAGAACACTCTTCCCCCATTATTGCAGCCCCAGGGCTGGCCATATTACATCGACAATTTCCTGACGTAAAATCATCCCAATTGGAACACGGACATCCGATAAATCTTTCTCCCCTTATGGACGCCAAAAAGAACTGAAATGATCTTTCATGGCTACAGTTTCCTACAGATGATTACAATTACAAGTTCCATAAATCGCCATTTCAGTATTTATGAGGAAACAAGCACAAACTAACTGACAGCAATCTTTTGTACTTACAAAGTGCCAAACTTACTTAGCCAAAAAGATCGAACTATATCCCAATCGCATCCTGGCTGATTAACTCCACCGTTAGCTTAAGGTATTAATAAGGCTTTTGCTACATTTCCAATATGGATAACTTTGTTTGCCTAGTGCCAAGTACTACGACTTATAAAATAAAACTTACGAAAGAAGTCCACATGACCGATCGATTCGGTGATTCCACTATAGCCTACACATGTATGAATGATATCCACAAATCGTGCGTCTTTTACATCCAGCCGCTTTTTCGGCTTTCCTCCGTTAAACGAAGGCCCTGCAGGATCTAAGCCTAAGGCGAATAAGATAAGTATTCCGTATTTTAACTAAATAATGCCAGTAACGCATAACGGTCAATTATACACTTAAATATTCCTCTATGTGCATTGGCCGCCGGTCGATGGCATACAATATGCATACGATAGGCAACGCACTTGTTATTTCCAACTATGTACCTGTAATGCGACCGATCTTTTTCTTAACAGTCTTCCTCACGTGCTTTCCTGCAAATCCGGCAACGTGAGCTCCAAGTGAAAATCCAATTATGTGCACACTTTTGTACGATTTAATGAAGCCTGTTTCTTTCATGTACACAATAAATTCCCCAACACGTTCCCCCACGATCCTAGTATTGAATGCTGAATTTAAGTACAAATGGTCGCCTGCAAGCCATCTCCAGTCCACCACGATGACGTTGGTGTCATTTCTGTGCTCTAGATATGCTAAAAAAGTGTCAATTCAATACATCATACCGCATTCGTATCAAATTACACAACCTGAAGTAGTTACGTAATACTTTGATGATTTTGGTGCTTTGCTTATACCTTCTCTGAGAAGGTGTGAAAAATGGGAAAACGCAGTCATTTTGAACCCATGAATTATAATTTTTGTGGGTCCGCTTTTATTAAAAGTTGACATCGTCAATTGATTTGTATCTCCCAGTTTTAAAATTTCAGATCCATTTCTGTTTAAAATGTTAAAATGTTTGCAAGTCTTCAGAATGTCAACAGCTCATCACTCATTTAGTATCTCATTAGTATCTATTTTTACCGTATTAAACGTACCTCCCATGACTAAAAAGATACAAGTAGACAGTGTGTTTATCCCAGTCATTGAAACAATTAAATAAATCCGGAGCTTCATCACATGCACCAGTGTAGTTTGTCGGCTTCGTACTGGAAATCAATGAAGAAATGTGTTTTTGAACTTTTACTGTATCCGTATCGTTCCCACTAGTTGGATCCTCATAATAGTCATAATCTTGATAGTCTACATTTAATCAAAAACAATATTAGAGCTAAAACAATAAAATTAATATATACCTCAAATCCCAATCTGTCACACCAACCTTTGTGACATTTCACACGGTAAAGCATGGTTTGACAAGTCACTAAAATTATCACAAACGTTACAGGTTGCATTATTTGAACCACTTTGGGGGTTTCATAGAATTAACCGAACCAATTTCTTTTGTGCGTTTCTAAATCGGTTCTCAGTTTTAGATATACACAACATTGACTAATATATGTAGTTGACGATAAAGCTAGGTATTCTAAATTCATTATGGTTGGCAAAATGTGCCCAAGGATTCACAAAATTAGATTATTGATTATAGCGATGGTCCATACTTACCCCGTATTGGTTGGTTTATTATTGGTATTACTTACTATCGATAGGAACCGGAGGAATGATTAGCGTTTCGTCATAACATAGCTTACAATGTTTCGAAATACACTGACTGCGTGCTACATGTATTACATTTGCTTTAATTTATAAGTTATGCATTTGCTTAATGACTATGTGCAGATAAAAACTGCAACTCAATGAACCATCATAACCTGATCTGGTACTGGCATGTAATTTTCTAGTTATAAAAGCGTTTTCGGGGTATGCAATTTGCCACGACTCGACTTCGACTGGAGCACACGTCCGTATTCGTATGCAACTGCAAATAATGGTGAATTGTCTAGAGCATGTAATTTAGAATCACAGCAATGTTTATGTCAGTCAACCCCATTCTAGTATTCATCACAAGGCAATCAATATTGTATGTAAATCTGATTTAAATTATTGCAGATAATTTACCATGCTGCTTATTTTCTTGCAGCTATACACCTCTACACTGCACAATTGACGTAAGAGACAAAAACGCTTATTTCGTTAAACGAATTTATAGCCATCTAAATGCGATATCTGGGTATATTATTCTTTTTGACAAGTGGCATAATATATGAAACTGTCTACAAAGTGTTGTGCAAGAGTAATTCTAATAAATAATACTAACTTTTACTCAGTCTCGTTTTTGTAATTTGTTGCTGCTATGTATATATTATGGTATTATGCGCATGAACTTCTCTACTGTCATGTTTTGCTAATAGTGGATTATGATTATATGAGAGGATGTGGAATCACATGTTGTAAAAGTGTAAGTCTTACAAGTATCCTATAAACATGGCTTATTTGTATGACAATGACAAATTCCAATCAACAATTGAGTTAATACTTGGTATTTTATTTAATGAGTGCTTGTTCACATTGAAATGCCTTGCCTAATTGACATTCAGCAGGTTAAGTGTAGGTAAAGCTTTCTTAGGCATATATTTCTGTGAAAATTATATAACTGCATTGCACTATAAAGGTATTTCAATTAACAAAAAGGCCAACAGAACAACTACAGAGAAGATTCCTACGCTCCGGAAAGTGAAAACAGGTTGTAAAATCAAAGCGACAAAGCAATGTGTACATCATAAAAAAATTGGAGTAGTAATGAACTTCATAAAAGCATACAACTTCATTCATTACTTAATGGGACTTTCTCTCTCTACATTGATGTAACGCACAGGAAGAAGATTCAAGACAATACATTTCACAACACAGTCTAAACATATTCTTTGTACATATATTTTTATAAAGTATACATCGTAATGCAAGGAAGCGGAAGAGATACGTGTGTACTTAAGCTGCGTATATACCACGACTTAAGTTTATGGCATTTTGAATGAAAACGTCTGTGTATTAAACTTGTGCAAAACATTTACCAATCCCAGCCACCCCATCCATGACCTTTCTTTCCACCACCGAATCCTTTCCCACCAAACCCACCTCCGAATCCACCAAATCCGTCAAATCCGCCCCTATGTAAGAAATCCTTTGGAGCATGGAAGGACTTTGGCGCATCAAAATGATGATTATGGTGTTGGCGACGCCTGTATGGTTTCAACGCATGACACAAGTGACATTTTTTATGTTTGGGCTTCCAACCATTATGTTTTGGAAGACGGAAAAACGGCTTTTTTGGTTTCCATCCAGTGCTCACAGGTTTCCATCCATGTTTAGGATGATATCGCAACACACTATGTAATGAAAGTTAGTCATAAAGTAGTTATATAATTGATTAGCCCGTTTGATTTCTATTTGTTATTTTTGGTGCTGTTTTGAGTAAATTACCTAGTAGTTTTCCATACTGGTATCCAATACACTATTGCATGTGAAACTGCAGCCACAGCAAGAAACACAAAGGCAACCAACTGTGAACAACCGGAGGAGTCGTATTGTTAAAGGCCAGAAAATTTGTTACATGCTAAGAGTAAAAGTGTAATATTTAGCACTGCATTTAATCACAATCATCCCCAGAAACTTACCGTTCCTGAACTTATGTTGATACGCATTGTGTTTCCACTTCCACTACACCGGTTTCACTTGAGAAAATCTTACTCGAACAATGTTTTTAAGTTTTTATAGGAAGAGCAACATTATCATTTTCCCAAATTACAATCACTTTCATGTCCACATACCGGAATACACGAAAACGATAACTGTCCAATTTTCAAAACACAAAATTTAGGCATGCAGAATTATTGTTGATATGCGATCTTTTAATTTTCGACACAACTTGACCACCAACCGACTTCACATGCGTTACGTAAATGATATGCTCTTACATTATGATTTTACCTTTATATATGAGCTTTTCTAAAACGACAAGTCGTATAGAATTGAGTAGATTAACGTGCTCTAATACGCCATACTTTAAATTGGTTTCTCATTTTAATTCAAAATTACTTGATTAAAGACAGCAGCACTGACTTTAAATAGTAATATATTAAGTACATTAAACATCGAGTGCACAATAGAAGGCAATTCAGTCAGGTCTGCGTCAGCGAGCGTACATACAGGTAACTTATACAGGTAAGCGTCATTTAAGCGTGCGCGTGGTCAGGTTGTCTAGCACGCTGCAAAGGAGGCTCATTCCTAAGTGTTGTGCATGTCCATTATTACTCCTTTCAATTTGTAGGGGATATGAATGCCTATTTTCAATGAGGAAATGCGTAGATCTCATGCTCTACCAAAACAAATTTTAAAATAGCAAGTTTAACATCAGTACGTACGTCTTAACTTGCGTAATCTCATTCATTGATATAGATAAAAGTGGGCATGCATTATGTCGATGCTGCAGTTGATTGATGGATGACTACTACGAAACGAACGAAATTGGTATTACGCGGAATGAACTTAGCCTACGTTTTCGAATTAACCTGATTAACACACATGCGCTTGTAAGCGTGCGGTGCGGGGTGCTGGCTCTGTTGATATATCCTGCTGCGACTTGAGAGCTTGGGGGATATTAATTCATCATAATAATATCATAATTTCATGGGTGCTCAAGGGTGGTTCCGTTTTCAAACACATATACCGTTATTTACACATAGCTTCAGTATTTCAATCACGCTTTGAGCCTATAATTACTTATTTATAGTATATGATTTATATGTAGTATTTATATAGAGAAACGAAATTACAAAACGGGACGAAAACGGTACTTGAATACGTAAATGATAAATCCAACAGTGATAAATAATAATGGTTTTCGTAAAACTTACAATCAGCTTGCGTGTGTATCAAAAACGCTGGATGTTCGATTGGAAAACAGAAAATTCAAACGGCAAAAGAACCTCAAAATGATGTAAAATTGCGTTTGCCCATTGACCGCCCGAAGATACAAATCCGGCTGTAATTATAATCTATAATATTGTCTGACGTTTGCATATTTGGAAAAAAAAGTCAAGAAAATTAGGCTTTAGAATTACCTATTGCATAATCCACTACTAATCTCGATTGAAATATAACGCTCATTAATTTGTAGCGTCCTTCCTTCCCCTCATGCATTAAATCGGAAGTTACAAAGGAATGGTGTATTTGTACTCTTAGAAAAAATAGTGCTACACAGGAACAAATATACGAGCTGTGAAATGTATAACGCGATCGACTAACGTGATAAGTGCACTGATACAGTGCACTTTTCGATAACACGACAAAACTATTTTTACGAGATTGTTTTTACAGCTATTAATCAAATCAGAACAGATTGAAGTTGTTGCAGTGCAAATTACTGTTTTGTGCAGCATTTAACCAAAGATGGTGGTTCCTTGCCCTAGTCCAATACATATACATTTTAAGTATTCACATTAATAACAAATGCATAACTTATTTTGTAAAGCTAATAGTAAGATGTGTATCTCGTAAAAAATTGCATTCTTACGCACTTTTTATGACGTCGTTCTCTGAGCCCGTATCAGCCTCTATGGCATTTTGTGCTTCCTTTCGTTGTTACGTGTTTATAATACATTTTTAGACAATCCGACAGCGCAGGCGCAGGCTAAACAACATCACCAATCCCAATACATCGTTAAGGAACTGACTGTGCAGGAACCCTTAAATGAGTGCATGAATTGAAGTACCTTTTTTGAAACAGCATATTGAAATCTTTGAAACGAATTGATCAATACTAATTGTAGTAAGCTAATTTTGTAAGCAAATGCCTATGCAAGTTTGCGGCTTTGGTATTTTTCTCTCTATTTTTCACGCAG
Source organism: Dicranocentrus wangi (assembly GCA_036850665.1). Lineage (NCBI taxonomy): Eukaryota > Metazoa > Arthropoda > Collembola > Entomobryomorpha > Entomobryidae > Dicranocentrus > Dicranocentrus wangi. The sequence continues at coordinate 9,327 of JAANSN010002384.1, read as the reverse complement.
CGCAGTAGTCACATTATAATGTGATACCGCTAACAACTATTTAATGTAATAAGGTGTACATCAACTAATTGTATTTGTAAGACGAAAGATTTATTAGTGATTATTACTGCTACGGATTGGTATACTAACTACATATAACTTCATTGATAAAGGAAATAGTAAAATGAGGTCTATCTATATATCCATTAATTACTACGAGCGAGTATTAAACAGCCTTCAGAAATCACAAATATGTGCAGTGGATTCATGCCTAAACTATTTCGTTGAATTGCAGCACGTACAAACATATATTTAATCATGTCGATTTTTATTATCAGATATACTTAACTTCGCATCGTTAGCACAGTATAAAAGTTTACATTCACAAGTCTTGAAATTTTGGCATTATTCAAGTGAATCAAGCCCTTCAATCAGATCGATGCAACAATAATAAAAATGCTTGTTGTAAAAATCCATGTTTTCAGCATGCTTCCGTAATTACTTACATGTAAACACAAACTGTTGGGGTTAGGTGTTAATTGCGTGCGTATTATAGTTGTACTAGTGTGCGAATAGGCAATAATTTAAAATCGATAGATTTGAAGCTAACTATATCTCATAAAAATTTCAACTTCTTTTCCTATTCCTAGTTTGTGCCTACTACTGCTGTACAAGCGTGTTTCGAAGTAATGCAACAGCGGTTAGTCGGGGGTCAGGTAGTGTTTTTCATGCAAAACATGTTGCCTTTTACAAATCGCAGCATTTCATCATCAATTAGAGCAAAATGCTCAAATTGTAATTTGATGTGCATGCGTGTGCAATTCGTCTCACTTTGGGATCATTTTTAAACCATGTTATAAAAAGCGTTTAAAGTGGAGTCTCGCAAATTATTACAATAGCTTAAATGATAAATTGTTTAGTTGTTACTATTATGTTTCAAGACTAATTTAAACAAAGCTGCGCGATAAGCTGCATGATATAATACAAAATTGCACCTAGTAATTAGCACTTAACTTCTTAGCGTTATATAGTAATAAACACGAAACATGCTGCTGTACAAAACGACAAAGGACATATGTAGATGTTTTCTCGGAATTTCGGCACGTTTTAAGAAAAAAAATTGATTTTTTAGATCGCACATTGCACATTTTTGCACATAAACTCAAAGCAAACAAATAGATCTTTTACATATACTTATAACATGCTTTGATCGTTTCGCCAATCTCCGAAGTGTAGGACATAGATGATATTGAAAGTTGCATGTAACACGAATAGTTACATATGACGTTTGTTTGGTTGGAAGTTAACCGTAACTCTTTGGTCTATTTTTTAAAGATAGACAGACAGACTTTGCGATTTGTTTTAAACATTTTCAACATGTAAACGTTAATAGCATGCTTGAGGAGAGGTTTAAAAGTAAGTGTTTGGTAGGTACCTACTAGGAAAGGTACTTCCCTTATAATAGATATTATTATGCCGTCTCAACGATGTTTAGTGTCCAATTACGTATAATTTCAAAGCTCTGAAGATGTAGCTACTTATCAGCTTGTTAACTTGAAGCATCTAATAATTTTAATTAAGGAAAAGGTATACTTGAGATATTTAAATTGAACCTTTCATCAAATGCGACGCTCCGCTTAATAATCAACTTTAATCCATTTATCCAAAGGTTCATTTTATGTAAGAGCAAGTAGGTAAACAAAAAATAATCTCTATACATTTAAATACTCTCCATTCGTATATTGCAATTCATTCACTTAAATTCGGTGGGTTGATCGGTAGGACATTCTTTACTAATTTCACAGTAACATTTAAATAGAGAAATTCAGATCGAAAGTTTATATTAGCTACTGGCTAGAAACACGATTCGCTTCAGATATGTCTGATAAAACGAGGAAATTGGTTTTTATGTTATATTACCGAATCCTCATATAGCATTTAATTAACAAATTATGTAATTAGTACTAATACACGTGCAGCACATAGATATAGATATAGAAGTATGAGTCCGTATGTCCGTAATAATTGTGGTTTTGCGTTCATACTCATTTAACATAATATATTTCGGCGAATTTGTGAGAAAACTTACGATTAAATGTGGATTATTTGTTGAATAAAATTTTATATTTCAAATTAAACACGAAATTATTAAATTACGTTGATAGCATAGAATGATTTATCTTGTTTTACATAGTCTACACACCTTTTAGTCTTTCATTGTCATTGTACTGATGATTAACTTTCTAAAATAAGGTTATGTAAAGAATCAATCTTACCAACCATTAACATAATTATTAATAGTAATAGGAAGATTCACGGCCAATCTATAAATGTAGATTAACCTAAAATACACGCAAACTAGCCAAGTAAATTATTCCCGTCATAGACTAAAAATTTTAACTGATAATGTCGTACACGTCCGCATTCTTAAATATTTTCGGCTTGCGCAAATATACTTATACGTATAAAATTAAATGCCATCGTTTTGGATTTCGTATCAGGACCACGGGCTGCTCCTGTTTAACCTATTTTAACTCGGCGAACTTGATAATCTGGTTCATTTTCATTATTTAGCGAAGAATGTGAAGCCTTTTTTGTTGAGTGGCATTGTGGCATATACAATGCCGCAGGTCGAGTTAGATATGTCCGTGTTTTTTTCTTGAATTTCCGATCACACGGATCTGATCGTGACAACATTTGTATGATCCTATGTCTACCCGTTCTCACCTCAGGAGATACCTTGTGTTACGCTAATATTACGCTTCGCTACAGGGAAATATCCCCTTCGGACGGAATCATTAATCCCACGCTATATAAACTTCAACGCTAAAAGTGGATGGCTAGTTGCAGACGTACAACTCTTGATCTTTCAAACCACAATTTATTTATCAGCCACAGCCACTACCATCGCGAACGACTTCATGAAATGAAACGTTAGATTCCACCTCATGTATCACAAGGAGGAAATTGTAAATCGTATACATATTTTCCATCATGAATTTAGGTTGGTAATTATCACTTGATGAATTTGATCCACCCACATGCCTCTCTGCCTCCATCCGAATAGCTTTCTTCCGAGAAATTACTATTATGAAGATAGCAACTTACTCTCTAAACAATAATCCCAGAAAACCATTCTTTGCTTTTGTAGATTTACCTGGTTTATTTATTTATTCACCTGTTTGGCCATCATCATACGTGCTTTCCCAACTCTCTGTGCAACTCGGTGTGCATTTGACAGGATTCTCGAGCTTCATGACCAGCAAACCGGAAACCGGACTCGAGAAAACTAATATTGGAAATAGAATGCATAACTCCGGCGATACAATGGCATAAGATCGTGCATGCATCTATCCAACCAAAGGTGAAAATACACAGTTAAAACACTCCATACTCCATATACCGTTTCTGTAGCTGTTTCTTGACGCGGATTTCATTTCATACCACACACAGAGGCAGACAACGGATAATCTTGTACCTGTCATCTCATCTATCTATACGAACGAACGTACACGGTAAATATTACATAGCCACGCAGAACATGTGCAGAGATGCAGAAGAAGCAGATAGACCGAAACACAATACAATCAGATGATTCACTCACGTTTTTCGCCTCTCTCCAGTGAAAACCATGCAGAAAACATTTTTTTAATATGTAATAAAAATAATGTTTTAGCATTTTGTTGTTTCGGTTGGTTTCTGTGTTTTCTAAATAATGAAATGACATTTATGTGAGGTGTGGCGTGTGGCTAGTAGGCGTTACCGTTTACCTTTTCTGGCTAATTACTAATTGCACAAAAGAGCGTAATAAATAGCTGCCATATCATATCTCGTTGAAAGTGGGAGACAGTGGAGCACCACGAATTGGAGTGGCTCAGTGGGTCATCATGTCACAGGTTCGGATTTACTGCAGTATATTCATTTCCCATATGTTGTGGTTATAATACCGGTTAAATCTCCGCAATTCAGGATTGTAATATTCCAATTTTCTTCATGAATTAAACAGGGAAGGGGGACGAAAGTGGAGGAAAAGTTGTGCATGTTATGCTGCTACTTGTACGTGCCAAATAAAAAGCGACTCCCTGGTCTAATTGCGGGATGTAGATTTCGCCGATTTTGCAAAGAGCTGGAATGTTGCTTGAAGGAGAAGAAGCTAAAGATGAATAAGTCAACCTCCAAGACAGTCCAGAAATGTAGACTCCGAGGTGATTTGAACTTGGATTACGACAATGTCTCGGTGTGCGTCAGTTGCATCCGGTTAATTGAATCTGCAATGGAGCACAAGCTCAGTGCTGCAAGTGTAGAGGAGCGAGTTCGAAAGCTACAGATTCAAGTACTTGCAGAGTTGCAGGACCTGGAAGGCTTTGTACAAAGGTTCTATAGAGAAATGACAAAGATTGAAAGCGTAGTTAGTACGTCGGATGAGACCAAATTGCTTTCGTACCTTGACGAGATCCCCATCCAGCTTAGAAGCGATATAATTAGATTTCGGGAAAGGATTTTGGAAGGTACGAATTAACATTTAATTGAAAATTATGAATAAGTAAGTAGGCTTGTAATTTTAAACTAAGCTCCAGTCAGCATATATACTTGTGGGGATGAAAAAGCCTAGGACGGAACCCCATAATACGGCGAAAACTTACAATTAAGTAATTTGAAATTGTTTAAATCAATCATTCCGTTATACCTCCAACCAGCAGGCCCAAAACTAACTATCCACCACAAGTATAACCGTCCGTACCCTTAACCTTAAATTAATGAAATATGATAGATAATTATATTCAAGGTGAATAAATTCTATAATTTGAAAAAATTATAAACTTAATCCACCTTAATTACTATTGCTTTGGTTGGTTTGTCTTTCTTACGCAGCGGTTGATGACCTAAAATTGTACCGGGAAGAACTTGATGAAAAGACAGACTGTACTTCTTCTGCAATGCAGAAGTTCGAAAGGGAGAGAATCTTGAGACGGAGACGAGATCGTATTCATCAAACCACGCAAACAGAAGCAGTTAAAGAGGATCATTGCGTCAATGTCAATAAACGTACACAAACAGAAACGTTCGAGGATTATGAGCAAATGCAAGTTAAGGTTGAAGTCGATGAAGCAGGGAATTGTTGTTCTGATGATAATGAGATGTATGATGGGTCGGCGAATGAATTTAATGAAGCAGACGCAGCAGTCGATGAGAATCATGAAGGAGGAAATAATCAAGAAGGGAACGTTGGTCCTCAGAGGGAGAAATCTAATTTCTTTCGAAGAAGTCTTAGGCCAAGGAGGCTTGCCAGAAACAAGAAATCTAAAGCTACAATACCATCGACCAGTGGGGATGAAAGTAATAAATGGCCAAGTGAATCCGACACTGAAGGTAGTGTCAGTGATTCTGGTAGTAACTTCTCAGATGTTGATCCGAAAGTAAGACAAATGAAAGAGTCGACGTTGGCAATGTGAGTGTATCTCTCTCTCTCTCTGTTTTCCTTTGAATTCGGTCTGTAATTGCATGCATTAAGTATTTGTTTATTCCTTCAAACCCGCATAGCTCCAACGTGTCATTACTTGATGGCATAAACTTTGAGGAAATGACAGTCTTCAAAAAGAAAATTGTAACTCGTGTAATTCAAAGGCTGGAAAACGCCAAACCTTCATGTGACATCACAGCAAAGGAGCAAGACGTCAATAATGCTGCTGCAGATACTGACACTATAATACCAGATAATATAGAAGACCCTCGGAGTAAATATGTATTGCAGTACGATGTTGAGAGCGACACGTTAAGAGTCAATGATATCAAGATAATTGTAATTGAAAATGACGAAATGCTTCAGTGCTCCGTGTGCCCCTTCGTCGTAGAAAAATGTGGAAAAAATTGTCCAGAATTAAAAATTTACGATCACGTTCTCGGGAAACACTTTGGTATGTATATAATATAATAAGACATTTCATATGCATATTTTATAATCTTTATGCTGTTATGAATCGCAAGGTTTGATGTTAACAGATGCGTACAACTGCGAAGACTGTGGTAAGAAGCTAGCCAGTTGGCATCTGTATTGGAATCACGTTATGGGCCATAAAAATCCGAAAGTATGTGATATCTGTGGAAAACCGTTTCGCGTGTCAAGATCAGTTGAGTTGCATAGATTATTGCATATGAATGAAGTGGAAAGGGCGGAGGCTATTAAGGAGGATCCTCGACTGAATACCATGATAAACGGGAGTAGGAATAAACCCAACAAAAACCATCAATGCACCACTTGCGGTAAAAGTTTTCCAACTCGTGGAGCTCTAGAGCAACACGAACGTATTCACGAAAACAGAGAGCGAATTATGTGCCCATTATGCGGTAAAATGTGTTTACCTGGAATGTCCATAATGTATCATGAAAAATATAGCTGTGCATTTTTAGAATCTAGAAGGGTTCAATGCCATATATGTAAGAAAACTTACAAGAATGACATAATCAGAAGGAGACACATTGTTCTATGTCATACAGACAATTCTAGACTTTTCACTTGTTTGCAGTGTTGCAAGAAATTTAAAACAAAAAATTTACTAAACCGACACATGAAGATTACGCATAGCCACTTAAGACCTTATTCATGTTCCAAGGCTTGTGGAGCTGCTTTCAAGACTAAGGGGAGTGCTAAGAGGCATGAACACGCATGCAAATACAATAATCAGAATAGAAAACGTCATATTACGGTGAAGTCAGATACTAATTCTGAACACGACAACACTTCATATTCTGCTGTCCCCAGTACTTCACATTCGCTAATTGAAAACAGAGTTGTCCAGCCTCCAAACAACATGACCCCGCCCGACTATAACGCTTCTCCGATGCAGCAATACATCAATTCCACTGTTGATATCAACCAACTAAACTAGGAATGGTCTTATTGTATTTTTTCCCTCTCTCTCTTTCATTGATCTTTTCCAATGCTCGTTCTCTCATGCCTGACTAGCTGACTACATGCATGGAATAGGAAATGTTATCCAAATTCTTAGGTTGGCTATGACACAATACATGTAGAATTTAATAATCCCAATCGTAGATTGTAATTGTGATCGCAGAAAAGGCATTGGCCAGCTTATACTTTTATTTTATCATAAGCTGCAATCAATAACAATATAATGCTTGTTTCAGGTCATGCATATAATAACGAATGAATACTGAAAACGATTTGGTTTTAACAAATGACAGGCCACAAACATAAGTAATATGTAATATCTCAAGGCCGGGATTATTGGCATAACGCGTCGTAGTTGTGTTTGTAATTTTGTACGAGTCATCATTCGTCATCTTTAGCTCATCAAACTACACGTTCGGAAGAATAAAAAATTACATGTTGAATACTTAATAAAATCTAAATCATAAACAGATTACTCATGTATCATCCAAAAATACAAATAGTATGATATACTGAACATTGTATAGAACATTAATAAAAGACCAAACTCTTGCCAGACAAGAATAACAATATATCATTATCTATACATTTATTCCACTACGTAGACTAATATGGACCATTTTAATTATTGTTTTACGATGGCAAATCTTTAATGTAACAATCTATTTTCCAAATTGCATATATCATAGTATTAATTTTTCTACGTTCCCGGTTAGAATCTCAAATAATTAACCAATTTCTCTTTTGAACTTATAATAATATAATTGTACTCGTAGACTCCTATAAATGTACTGCACCAAGTGAGTTCATTTCATGCTCGAAAAAACTAACCTAAGCATGTGAAAAATGGGCAAGTCGAAGTTGATATTATTGTATCCTGTCATTCCTGTCCTGTGTGACCCTATAAAAGTGAGATTGTGCATATATGTGCTGCTACTTATCGTGGTGATGTCTTGGTTCAAGGTATAAACGATATATAATTTAATTTAATACAATAACGGGTTAACGGGTATAAGAGTTTTGGTGTTTCTAAAGCTTAGGTTTTAATTACCTAAATAGTGCGGAATTGGGTACAACCTACATAATATACGTCCAAGAGTACGCTGTTACATTTACATTTACAAATGCAATACATCACATTAAAATGTGAAAAATGACCACAAATACAACGCATGGACAATGAAGTCCTCGCCTGAAGTCATTAATCACATATTCTAAATTATAATCACAATTTCGTAAATTGAATTTACACAGGTAAGTATGAGTACTCTTCACGTGCAGATAACGGTGGTTTTGTGAATGGACTGAGCCAGGCAACTGAAAATCTGCCAAATACAGCCTGCAAACTTTTCCACTTTGACTTTTTCGCCCATCGAGCTTGCTCTTTTTTGAGTTGTTCAATACCCTGTTAAAAAGACAACATTTAATTAGTAAAAATAGGATTTTATTATTTCATTTCTGCAGAGCGAATGGGCGAAGTACCGTTTCATCATTCCATATTGCTTGCAGCTGTGACCCGAGCATCACGGCTGTGAAGATAGCAAATAGCAGAGCCTCAAAAATCAAAAATATTAGAAATACCACTGTTGCCGGAGGAGTGAATGCTGAACACTCTTTCCAATCGTGCTGTATACAGATGATAAAGTGATTGATCCCAAGAAACAGAGCGTGAATGGATATCAATGCAATGTAAAACTAGACAAGTTTCGAAATCAAATACATTAAAAAGTATTAAGCGTTGCTGATTTTAATTTTTTATGAGATAGAGTAAATATTTACCATACCGTGAACAGCACAAAATACTTTTGGTTGTTCTCCCCAACACAGTTGTTCACCCAAGGACTAGAATAGTTGAATAAAAATAAACTATTAATTACTGCTTTTCGATTAATTACCAAAAATTTTCTAATACTAAGCCTTACCAGTGATGGTCCATTTTACGAATACACCTATAAAACAATCAAACCAAAATGTATAAAATATTCTCAACTTCCCTTTAATACAAATAATCAAGGTTTTTAATAAATGCTTCATTGACAGATTTTGTTTACCGCTGACAAACAGAACAATGGTGTGCACGCTCAGGTTTAATGCTACAGCATTTCTGGCATTTGTATATCACTTGTCCTTGTCTAAATCCCATTTGTTGAATCATTTCCTTCGTAGCATTACCTCTAGGTACTGCTCCCTTAAATTATTTAACACGAGTATTAAAGATTATTTATTATTAATGAAATATAGTGTACAATACTCTTAAACGGAATAGTATTACATATTGCTAAAAGAAATGATATTATTTTGTGTACTCACTGGGTCTGTGAACATGGTCCTCACGTGCGAAATTAACGCTAGTATTGTAATTGTTTGCCAAATGAAGGCATTGATATTTTTGTATACTGGGTACGAACTAGGTAGTAAAATAATACGCATCACAACAA
>JAANSN010002383.1:0-24463 GCA_036850665.1 Dicranocentrus wangi | reverse complement strand
GTATGTAAAGTTAACTGCTGCGAGTGCTGCGTAACAGCAATAATAACAATAACATTAAGACGAGGAATGAGGGCTGGCTGACACGGGCTGCATATAGATCAAGATATGGTATATCCCCACGCTAAAAAGATGCCCAAATAGATTACGTCTCGTCATTTCCTATGAATTTCGTGAGTGCTCATTGATGCGAAGAAAAGGAACCTTCTGCTAAATTCCCATTACCTTGGTCATTTACAACTTATCTCCTTTGGGGTTGGGAGTGGGTACCAAACAAGTGGTGGCGGTGGTGTATTGTATCTCGAAAAATACAGGATGTTATACGAATTCATTATCGTTAGGAGCAGCAGCTCAACGCAACGTTACCTTCCAACTGAAAAGGAACTTTGGGAGCGAGCGTTGTTATACAATCACAAGGGGGACTTGAGCAAGTAAACAAAAACTGAATAATAAAGCAGCTATATGCGCTCTTTGAAATACATTTTCTTTGTGGATGTGTGGACCATTATTATTATTAAATATACGGCACTATAACTAGATTTTTATGCATACAATATAAATAATGGTGTGTGTATCCTTATAGCTGGTGTGTAGTTTATCATCACGCCTAGCCGAGCAAAAGATCTTTTAGGCCTTTTTTTGCATCCTGATGCGATAAACCTGCATAACAAACAAAGTATCCTGTAATGCTGACCTGGCATGCTGACAAGCAAGGTGTGTATAAGACAAACTGCATCTATACTTCGTCGTGGGAGCCTCATCCTGCGTGTAACTTGTGTGCACCCCCATCAATTGTTGCTGTATTTGATTTCAGAGAGGACTTTATAAACTTTAGAGTGAAAAAAAGTGTTGTTAGTTTACCTATATTTTAGCTGTTGTCTCGTCATTGCAGTTTCCATTACCATTCTTGGCTGTCATGCGATCATGCAAGCATGCAGCATTGATGCAACTCTCCTCCTCAGCAGTCCGCAGAAAGTATATACGTACTTCATCGGGCCGGATATTGAAGTTTGAAGTGGATATATGCAGAACATGTAGGCAGAAATTGAAGGGGTATAAGATTTTGTCTGCCGCTGTTAGTCATTCGCTCGAGCAGATTTGAAACAAAACGAAAGTGTAAAAAGTGAGAGCCGAATAGGAGACGATCATTTAATTGTTTGTTGCTGACAGGACAGTTCATTAGATAGAGACGGAGAGTCTATACACGCCACACCTGTAGTGCTAATAACAACTCACCTTCTCATTTACAGCAAATATGTGAGCGTATATACGATAGATCTTCGTGTTTCGTGGATTTTACTCTCCCGTGGATTTTATTAGTTGATAAGTGTCGTATTTTTGTGCTTTGAAAATAATATCGGTGAAAAGAAGTTTTGTGCGTAGTGGCTTGTTGAAATCCCCTTTACACGGTAAGATGTTATCTAATAATTCATATTATACGTTCTGTATCTCGCAGTTTGCTTCCGGTTGGCTTGTAAATGCAAGAATACCTATTATACGATAGTATAAGAATCAATCTGTGCAATTTCGTTTCGGGCTAGTGCTACATGCACAGCTAAATCTGCGCTCATTTTTGTATACTGACTCTAATCCAGTTGTAAAAGTTGGATCAAAAGAAGGGATTAGATGATAAAACACACGTGTGCTGTCTAATCTAACTCTGGTTTAAACAGTGGCTGAGTGAGTGGACCACTGAAAATGTGAAACCTTTTATAAATCATTTAATCATCTCCTCTTGCCATAATTAGCGGTTGCGTTGTGTGCGTACAATTCAACAGCGTAATTAAACCAAAAGTTTCATTCTGAATTTTCCTGCCTTTTGAGTGTCTGTGAGAGAGCGAGAGGAGAGCAGCTCACATGTTCATAAATTTTTCCATAAAAAGACTATTCAAGTATGCACTGTGCCTACACACATTATATTGCCCTGCAAAAATAAAAGTCGCAATGAGGTAATCATACCATCATCATCATCATAACCCCATCCTGTAACAATGCACGATGTCGGTGTGCCATGCCATGCCACCATGCTCTCCTCATGCATGCTCATATTTGCAGCCGTACCGTGCCAGCCCAACCACAATACTCATGTACCTACGGCAAAAAGGCGCACATGTGCTTATTACCTGTAACCTGTAATTGATATTTGTTTAGGTTCAACTAGTACAGCAGAGAGGACAATGACCACTACACGTTAGCAGGTTATATCTGATAGCAACTCATAATACAATGATAATATTATTATTACAATTGCACATCGCATCGCATCGCTCCAAACCTATATACCTATGCAGCCCCTCACCACATCCACTGACAGTTTTGCAAAGTTGTCCTTTTCTATATTTACATAATCGTCAAATGAAGCATTTTAAAATGATGAGTGAAATGAGTGGACAAGGCCTTTTATGCATTTTATCACCTATTCCAAACCATCCCATCTAGACTAGACACATGATTCATGATAATATACGCTAAAATGCATCGTCAAAAATAAAAATTTCAATTTTGACATGTTCTCGATTTAATCTAATTACCCTGCAGTAAAATAAAACAGCAGGACATGAAATCCATGTTAATAATGTAATGCAATCCTACCAAAACGGAAATACGGGCGGGTGTGATGATTATATTATTATGACAATGGCCAAAACACACGCCTACAACTAACTGAATTCACTTTAAAGTTGGACGGAATGTTGTCGGTGGAGCTGAGTTGAGCGAGGATTGAGGATGCTTTTATTTAGGAGTTGTATATATTATAATGATGCGGCTTTAGTAGAGATCTCAGAGAAAGTACTTGTTTGAACCTGTAATGAGGGCTGTTACTTCATCTTCTAGTTGGCTACATCAGTTAAATAACAATTGATTAGATTAGGTAGGAGTGAGTAGAGGAAATTTGGCAATTCAAACTTGCGTACCTACATACAAAAATACTGAATTAAGCAGTTTTAGAGCTGGCGGTACAGTTATATATGTTGCCTCATCATCCTCATCATCGGTACCAAATCGCTTGGTGGATCTGATATGATGTCTTTAATTATATTGGTGTACTGACTGACACTGACTTGCTGCTCATTAGAGCCCTGATTCCACTAACTGATTTTCATAAATTACAAATGCCACTATCGCTAATACCCCGTTCAACAAGGTATCTTTCTATCTTCATAGACTATAATAATATGCGAATCTATGCGCGTATAAGCCATTATGACTTTGACTTGGTTCAGTGCAAATTTGTCTTCCAAACTGGACGGAGATTCAAATAAAGTTTGTGATGAATTTGACAAAGGCTTATATTGTACCTATAATTCTTAAATACTTTATTTTCCAGATTGCTTATTAGCCCACCGTTTTTTACAGTTATGGCAGCTAAAAGAGTTGCAGCCTGTTTGGCATTTGCCGTTACGCTAAGTTTCCAGCAAGGAGCATTTGTGCGAGGACAATGTTTCAAGTCAGATTCCCCCGCGGCAGAGCTCCCTGCATCCGAAGAGGAAAAGGCTAATTATCAATCAGTTTTCTACGAAAGGCAGTTGGAGTTTTCTCTGGACATGTTCCATAAACTCTATAATAAGGTTAGAATTAATTTTTTGGCTATCATGTTAAATATTACAAGTATAATTGAACTACTGACTAATCTGTATTTTATTACGATTTTCTTTTTAATTAGGAAAACAAGACGAACCTCTTCTTCTCACCGTATAGTATTCATCAGGCTCTAATGATGACGTACTTTGGAGCTGGGGGTGAAACTAGAAAGCAACTCCACACAGCCCTACACCTCCGCGACAGTGATACCAAGGAAGAGCTAATTAGGGCGTTCAAAATGGAGAATTTCTATCAGGTTCGGAGTTTTGAATTTACAACTAATCAACAACAGCAATTAATTGCATGGTGAATTGACAGTTTTGATTTTTATTGTAACTGTGGGTTGTTTGTTTTGTAACAGGAGACTAGATCGGAAAATACGACTCAATTTGATCTCAAAGTGGCAAACCGATTCTTTTTCAGTAGTGAGGAGCCAGTCCGGCCATGTGTTCAGGAGATTTTTAGCAAAGAGATTGAGCTGTTGAATATTGTGAACGAGACTGATAAATCCAGACAGCATATAAACAGTTGGATTGAGGAAAACACCAGGGGGAAAATTAAGGATCTCATTACTAGCGAGAATATGGATCAAGAAACAAGAGTCGCCATTGTATGCACGCCCAGAATGATCCTAAGACTTTTTCCCCCAATAAATACTATATTTATAAAAATGAAAATGAGCCATGAAATGTTACTTTTCCCTTTTCAGGCTAACGCAGCATACTTCAAAGGGAACTGGGAACAGCAGTTCAAGAAATCCAACACGAAATTAGCCCTTTTCTACGTTTCCCAGAAGGAAGTCACTCCAACGATGATGATGTACCAAAAGGGCTCATTTAGGCATGGTATGATGTGTTACGTATTTATACCCTACCAAATCTGTCATCATCGACATGTGATTGAAATTAAAATCCTATACTTGAGATTTTCCTCCATTTTCTACACGATATAGGCGTTTCGGAAGAATTAAAAGCCTACATCATCGAGCTACCTTATGAAGGCGAATCCATCTCGATGTTCATTTTGCTTCCCCCATTCACGCCCAACGCTCTCCAAGAGACAATTTCCCGATTGAATGCGTCAACATTGCGTGAAGCCATGGATGGCATGTATCCCGATAGCATTGAGATATTCCTTCCTCGTTTCAAAATCCAACAGACCTTTGATTTATCTCAGGTTCGTTGAAAATCCCAAAATTGCCTACCTACTTCTTACTTCATACTGCTTAGGTGTGGAGGGAGAGGGAGATCTGGAAACTACGCAGAAATGCACACCATGTTCACTCCCCTCCCTCCTCCTGCACTTAGTCACTGTCGTAATGACTCATTGTCGTTGACACTGATCTCAGCAGAGAGCCATGCAATGCAATACAATACAATATACCTTGTTTTAGTATTTTTGCCTTGCCTCCAACCAACCACCTCTATTCTTCAAGAATGATTTCATAGATTTTTTTTATTTTACAACCAACAAACTTGGATAACCTTCCTCTTCCTACGATTTTATCCAATAACTAATAATAACCCCTCTTGCCATTTAGTAATTTATTAATACTAATAATCAGTTAGTTTGCCATGTCGGATGGTTCAGCATCATCTTATCACAATATTATTTTTTCTTATTGAATTCCTATATAATAATAATGTGGATTTTTTTGTGGGGAAAACTAAACTTTTTTTTTGTGTGAAAAATAACAGGCGCTCCGGGCCGTAGGTGTTGTTGACCTGTTTGATGAAGTGGCAGCGAATCTCACAGATTTCTCAGAGAAGCCCGGCCTTGCCATCGGCTCGGCACGTCATAAGTCATATTTGGAAGTTAATGAGGAGGGTGCCACGGCAGCTGCTGCTACAGCCCTTATTGGGACGAGAAGTGGACGCCCATTGGATCAAACGAGATTCGTGTGCAATCATCCTTTCGTTTTCTTCATTTATGATAACGCTCTGAAAAACATTTTGTTCATGGGAGCCTTCCACACGCCTAAATCTGTGGAGAAATCTTAATAGAAAAAAAATCAACAAACAACAAAGCAGCATTTTTCTTTTTTAGACTTCTTTCTTCCTATTATGCTAACGATATATATAATGTTGAGAACAAGTTGTAAGACTATTCAATCTAATAATTACATTGTGTAATGTATACTATTAATGCTTGTACGGGTTTGTGTTATCGGGCTAATTTAATATGTGAGGTCAGGATCGAACGAATCAAATCAATATCAACTCAACTTGTTCTTGTTTGCGCTCTGTGTCAGTCAGTCAGTCAACCAACCACACCTTTGCTTTGTCCAGCCGAGCCAGTATGCAGTGTCGTCTGTCGTCTTGTAAATATAAAGTGTATAGAAAAAAAAGGCAGAGCTCCTACAACAAGAACGTGTTGCATTGCATGTTATATTTTACATTTTTAATGAATATTATTGCTGTACTCGTGCGCAGTTGCTCCTGAATAGGACACCTATAAAATCAGTTCTGAAGGTGAATAAAGTAATTTTTGTATTTTTTCTAAATGTTATAGTTTTGAGTTGATTGAGTTGGACAGATTGGGCTATGGAATAATGTTTCAATGCTAAGCACAATTCCGGAATGCTAATATTAGATCAGCATATTTACATATTATATACGTATATAGTTTGCCTTTTAGTACGCAAGCAAGGTGAGCTGAGCACTGCTGAGCACTAGTCAAAATTCGATGAACCAGGCAAACAAAAGAAGTCATTTAAAAAGTGAAAAGCTTGTAGGTGGCCCTATTATCTCACCAAACCAAACCGATCAAGTCGAATTTAATTTTTGTACTCACTCAAGCAAGTGCAAGTGTGCAAAGCCATTGCATCAAAAAGGAAACCCCTGTTTCAGTTGTTAAATAACTCCAATTTTACACACCAAGACAGCAACTTTATTTATAGGGGGCTTGAAAACGTTCAGAGAGTAAATTATAGCCGTGGTTCATAAGCGCTACAGAGAGATATGATTACATTTCACGTTTATATGTTAAACCCCGCGTGTTCATTAAAATGTTCTGTTAAGGTTTATGAGCTTACATTGGTTTACAACCCATGCATGCCAAAAAAAAGTTGCGAAATAAACTTATATAAGTGGACATTGGAGTGCACTTAAGGTGCTGGACACGCATAATTGAGATAGTAAAAAGCAGTCATAAAAGCTGGTGCATACATTAAACATTCGGTCATTTTGTCGTTTTTTCCCAAAATCCTCCGTTTATACACGGTGCAAATGTGTGGGAACAAGGAATCACATCACAAAACATTGAAGTTTTATTAATGGCAAAGACATCCATGTAGGCAGGTAGTCAAATGATCAAACAACTCCCAAAGACGATCATGATGATGATGATGATGATGGTGGTGCAGAGTTGCAGAGGATGACAGAAAAAAATCCTTAATGGTAAATGGCACCGGCGCATTGACCGGCCATGAAAAATCTGCTCACTTCCTTTACGGCTAATATGTTTCTGACCTAGCAATATTGTTACAAGTTGATTGTCTGTCCAATTCACAGCTCCAAAAGCGTCGTTTTCACTCTTGAAAAAAGTGATAAATAACAAACGCAACACAACTGGATAGAAAAAAAATGTGGTGGAAAATAAAAATCACCCGTCTTGATTTGGAAATTGAGAGTTTGCTGGCCTCGTCGCCGAGCTGAGAATGCTGAGAGACTCGTTGCCTGCCTGTGTGGTGGTGGTGACGAGTGCTGCTGCGGCTCCCAGATTTCGCATTCCAAGATGGATGGCAATGTGATGAGTGATGTGCGGTGGTGAGTAGGTAGGTATACACGTTTCTGACATTTTGCTGGCTCCAAGTCAATCCATCCCAATAAATTACGAATATGGGGATTTAATGTGGATAGGGTTCAGCAGGCTTCTTGCAAAAAAAAAACTAGACTCGCAGCGCAGTAGGTTGTAATGCGGCGGATAATAGATATTTTCATGGTGTCTATCTAACTAGATTCCAACAACTCGCACTAGCACTAATATTAGCGCTTTGCATATTCAGTCAATTTTCTTCTTGTTATCCTATCGCTGTAAACTAACTTGTATAATATTGTACTTGAAAGTGTAGGCTTCACTTGTTTTCCCCATCTCGTCCAAAAACACTCATCATCATTTTGTGGCGGTTGCAACATGCATCTCGTTGCTCCTGCTGGTTACCCGCTGTCCTCTACACTCTCAACAAAGTAATAAAAAATATATTTTAAACTATTACCTTACTTGATTTAATCCGTTTAGCACGCCAAAAAGCTTCTTCTTCTTCTTCGACATCATATACAACCCGTCATAGTCATATCATCATTGCTCTCCTCTCGTGTGGAAAAATTGCAATAGCATCATCATCATGATTCCTGTTCGGCGAGGAGCAAAACAAAAACACGGTAAACGCCATCATGATCTCATAATATCATATATGGCAAGGGTAATTGCTGAAATCAACCTGATTTCACATGTTACATGGAATCCTCCATCCACTAGAGAAAAAAGAACAACAACATGATCCCAGCATTCCAAGTGTCTTCCTCTGCATGAGAGGAGCCCACTACAAAAAAAGTCGATACGATAATAATATATTGCTTCGAAAATGAATTCGGCTCTATGTGAGCACTGCTAACAAGAAGACAAAAGAGGGGCTGCTCGCAAACAAACACAAAGGTTTTTTGGGTTTATTGTTTCCTCTAAAAATGCCAAAAGTTGGACTGATGATGGCCGTAAGTTTAGAGCTGTAACATGTAACAAATGACACGTCTGGTCTCCCTTGAATCCTCAACTATTAATTCATTTTCACTTGTTTGGTCCAGAAAGAGAGAAGGAAAAAAGCGCAACAATAAAAAATATCAGATATATTATTATCAAGCATGAATGAAATAGGATATCATTTTGAGGTACACTCATAAATTTCGCCAAGTGCCGGATTGCAACTGAGTTGCTGAAATGACTACAAGTTTACCTGGGGTCGACGCAGCAGCAGCGCTCGGCGCACAGTAGCATCTTCAACAAGATCAGGTGATGTTTTGGACCTTTGTTCAACATTCATTAGGCTGACATTATTGCCTTTATTATTTACAAGGACATTCACAAAATAAAAAATACTACTTTCAGCTTATTTTCAGTTTTCAGTCACAAGAGTCAGAATGCTGATGCTAACCCTTAAACAACTTTTTTCTTTTGGGATATATAAATTGAAAACTTGGGTTCTGTTCTGCTGCTTGATGCTGCTTGCTCGAATATCCAAAAACGATCTAATTATAGGAGACGATCCTCTTTTCATTAATTAGCAAGGTGAGCAGTGGAATGAGCGATGAGCGTAGTTGTGCACTACTGAAGCAATAAATTATGTCATCTCATCTTACCACTTTATAAATGCACAGATTCAACCAACTTTTTCTGAACTTGATGGATTGATTTTTTTGGAGATGCAACAAATATTCTGCGGATGAGGCTCCTCATCTGCATTACTCTATATAAGTATGTACATACATTTGAAATACGAATATTTGTAAGGCAACATTTAGTGCTACAACTTCTCCCTCTGTGATTATATGCATTCGGCTCACTTGTACGTATAAAATGTAATAATAATATAATATGTGTATAATGGGACTCGAGTTTATTAAAGCTCGTAAAAAGACTTGCTTACAAAAGCAATAATGTGATAAGAACTTGACACGACAACATGTACAACTACAACTCGAGCTGCTCCTCATCATATTCCCCACATTTGCATATTATTGTGCCAAAAGTTTGGTTGATTATTATTAAGTTTACCATATTACTATAAAAGAGTTGCGAAAAAAAGAAACATCTTATTTGTTCAAGAAAGAGATCTCTTGGTGCACTTTGACTTCGTCGTCGGCTACGGCTTCCATTTGAATGATCATCATCATCACCGTACTGGTTCGTATATTCCTATTCACATTTGTATTAATTTTTACAGTTTACCAAATCAAGGCACAACAAGAAGTCCACACAAGCTGGCTATTGACCTCCTACAAATCTCTACTACTCTTTTTTTTCTGGTGCATACATTTTGACAAATGGGCTTGTGAGCTTGTATACACGGTGCACTATTTATAATGCAAATAAATTCTATTTCAATTAGCAAACACCGTAATCGTAACTTTTTTTTCAGCCGATGGCTCAAATAGAAATATGGCTGATGTAGTGGTAGCGGACTTGCAATCAATCTATATATTTCGTAGCTAGCTGACTTGTCAGTAGGTGTTTTCTTGTAGTCGTCGTGTCATAAGGGTGTCATTCCCAAATTATGTGGGCTTTTTGTACTAACTTATCAATCTCAGCTCACTCAACTCAACGGTCAACAAAAAGTGTATGTGCAATGCAATGAGTAGTTGAGAGTTTTGAACAAATGCACAACACTTAATTCTTCTCTGCTCTCCTGCTCTCTGCACTTGAATAGTTGACCCTTTTGTTCCCAATGTGAAATATAATCAAAAGTTACACGGGACGCTATATGCAAGATATTATTGTGGGTATTTTTTTGGTTATTAATATACAAGTATAAATTTTTTTAATGCATGGGCAGCTAGGCGTCATCCGATATGCACTATATTATGCTCTATACTCATATTCTTGTCAGTTTAGCAAACAAAAATATTGTGAGGACATATTGTCAGTTGGATAATATGGTTGGCTGAAAGGGCAAGAAAAATGACACGATATTGATCTAAAAAAAGTTGATGTGACGGTGACAAAATCAGATGCAGAGAAACACTTACTTTGATTTGCTAAATGTGTCAGAGAGGAGACAAGTGAGTATTTCAAAATTCCTTCCATTAAATTATGGCCACATTGTTATTAGATTTTAGCCTGTTGCTCATTTACTCTTTTCAGTCATTGTCCTCCGCATCCCCGTCCTCCTCCTGGCTGCATAACATTAGCTCATCATTTTTAGATAATAAAAATTTGTGCAAAAATTTTGTCTTGCTCAAAATTTGGTTCTTCTTATTGTAAAAAGGAAGGAGTGGTGGACTGGTGGTATATAAAGCATAAAATCCTCTCTGAAAATCCATAAAAACAGGCCAAAAATCTCAATAATTTTCCATTTTGTTGGAAGGCCAGAATGACAATGTGTATGTTTACTCTCTGGCTAATAACGATTGTCATAAAAACTTTAATGATCTCACTCTTTTCGCATTTTTAGCAAGTTGAAGATGAGATTTTTAGCACAAACTCGAAGGTATGCAAAAAAACGATATATATCATTCATTTGAACTTGTTGCAAGAGCGTCATTTATCGTCAAAAACTCTTTTACGATTCCATTAAAGGGGTTGAGATGATGAGGTCATTGGAACTTGAGGTTTAAATAAAAAAGGGAAACTCGTAATGGGGCAGTTTGTTGCAAAAAGCCAAGTCCGATTTCCACACAGTCAACGCGAGTCAACTAACATGATGATGTCCACTTGTATACTTGCCACTTAATGAGATGAAAACAATCAGCACCGCAGCCACCACGTGACAAATAGATGTCCCATGTGTCACCACACCACTACTTACTACCAGATAAATGGTCAAATGATCAGTATCAGTTGTGTGTTCTTCTGTCTGTCTGAGCAATCAGGAATTGCCATTAAATGTCCCAAAAATCGCAGAGGACCTTCACATTTCTTGTTCTCACTGCGAGTTCTCTCGTAGTTGCGATGTAATTGTTTTCGAAATTTCTCGCCATCAAGTAAACGACGAAACGAAAGATATATATTCTCGATTATTTGAATTCTATTAGTGTTCTGTGATTCCTCTTTTCTAGCAATCAAAGTGTCACCTTATGACATTTGTCTTCGACCCATTAGTTAAAAATGAGCATGTTAGCAGAAGTTCTCTTGTAAATGTGTTTTTTTTCTTGAGAGAAAACACTCTTTTCTTCAGCAGAATGAAAAGGCATTATAAGAATGCGGCTAGTAGTAGCATTTAGCATTTCTTGAGCAGTATGGTGTTACGCACAGGCTAATATGCTACGAATGTCCTATTAATTATTCATTTATTCAGGGTCTCTGAGAGAGGAGTGTTGTTAATCATCAAAAATAATTCAATGCCTTCGTGCAAGTAAATCTGCATGAAATTAATTAGCCCTGTAGGCTACTCAGGTTCCTTAATTCTATTAGTGATTGTATCAAGAAAAAACTTTTTTTTACAAATCATTAAAACCCTTGTCATTACCACACGTATTTTACATTTTATAGCTTATACTACATTTTTATATCCCGTGTAAAGTACAAGACAAAAAAAAATTACCTGCCTGCATCCTTCTTCATATAATTATATTCATTCATTTTCAGTTTCATTTCTTATCCCTATATTCGCATATTTCGCATGCACCCCTTACTTACGTCGCACCGCACCTGATGCACTATTGACAGCCTAAATTTCTAACTTAAGTTCACCAGTCTGCTGACCATTAGATCATCCTCACTCGCAGTGCTCATTTTCATATTAATAGTGTTAGCGTAGAATTTCACGTATGTACATATTCTGCTGCGAACGAATTAAAAACCAGAAATCGTTAGGATTTGCATAATTATTCAAACTTTTGAAATGGTCACCACTTTTATGCATTTCAGTTGCGCGATAATTGAAATCGTAAAAATAAAGTAAAAAAAAAGTTGAATAAACTGTATCCAGTCCGGCAGACAGAAATAAGAATAGAACCTCTAATTGAAGAAGTGGAGGAAAGACATTATTATTTCCATATTCCATGTAGTGCAACAACACGCAATTATCTTTTTAAATGACAGGTGCATCAACTATATTATTTTTTGCTCGTATTGCATCCATCCATGTTGACTCACCGAAAAGGTTGACTCAATAAAGTCACTTTTATTACGGTCTACTGCTCACCACCACCAACCACATCAATACCATCTTCATTTAATTAATTGGCAGTTGTGCGCTGTATATATTGTGTTACGAAGCTAGAACAAACTAATAAGGACAAAACAAAACTTGTTCTTACATAAATATAACTTTTTCACTTTTCTAGTAGCTCCTTTTTCAAAAAAAAAATTAATAATAAGGAGCACAAACTTTAAAGGAATGAATGATATGATGAATTAAAATTTATTAAAGAAATGACTTGAAATCATTGATTAAAAGAATTACACATTGCATATTGTTCACTTTGACATTGCAATGACGCACATTAAATTCATAATGAGAGGTAGTTTTTTCTTTGAGACCCCCACAGGGTCCCACAAGAAGATGACGGTCCCTTTATTTGTATGCATAGAAAAAACCATCAGTTAAAGCTTAAAACGCAAGATGTGCACGCATTTTTATTATTATTTTGTTGACGTACCTACTACCTGCCATTACGAGATTTTTGAAAGAGGCTCCTGCAATCAATGATGAGCATAATAATAATATTGAGCGAAGAAGAGGAGCTAACTCGTCCATTTATTTGTGTGCATTTATGGTAAACTCATTAAAACCTTTATCCATCCGTAAATATCAATTTTCTAGAATGCAAATTTCCTCCTTGCAATTTTTTACCTGTTGGCAAAATGGCAGCCGCGCCGCGCGTCACACTCGTCTTCGTAGTCGGGTTTGCTATAAGGCTAGCAGCAGTTCACACTTTATAACAGAGTATCATACAACACAGCTACTGGCAGAGTGGAGAATTACAAATTGCAAAACGAATTCAAAGAATTAGATACCCATTATTATATGGAATTGATGTTACTTCTGTCAAATTCCGTTGATCACGCGAATTGATTATGATTACATATTTGTGCAATGCTTAATAAATCCTGAAGTGTATATGGGGTCCCTTGTGTAGCGTTTGTGTTTGTGGCATCATCACACATCCCTTACATATTGCACTTTTGTCCGTGGATTTATGCACATACTCCTCATACTTTACTCATACTATATACTCGCCTTCTCCATTGTATTCCTCATTTTTTAAGCTATTCCAAATTTCGCAACTAATATTGAATCATAGAATCACACATCGTTTTACAATAATTTATGGCCAAAATACACAAAATATAATTTTGTCGTATGGGATTACAATTTATATGGGATATATATGAGCTGTTAGTGTTGTGGCTGGCTAGCTGGGCTGCCTTATAAATGGAGGGAGGACTATTGCAATTTACTCTATCTCTAGCCAAACTCAGCGGTTGCTGTGTTGGTTGGTTCGTGTGGTTGTCGTTGAAAGTAAAAGTGCAACGCACCGGTTTACTTAATAGCAAAACCGCAGAGCAGACGACGACGAACAATGAGGGAATATAATACCATTAATAGACGTAAAGCAGGTAGCCTAGATTTTTTTTTCGAAATTGCATTTTTCGTCTTTGTAATCACATCAAAAACTTATTTGAATAATGATAATGAATATGCATATTTTTGCATGCGTGAATGCAAGTACCTTGCACAAAGATGCATGTCAGTCACAACAGCACACAGTGGACACCTTGGAATCACGAACGACACGACTGTAAAAAAATAGCTAGCGATGGACACAGACACAGGACAAAACAGAGCCAAAGAGGCAATATAATACAAGATATTCAGTCAATTCAGAGGGGATTGGATTCAGCGTGTCGTGGATAGAGTGAGAGAGAGAGAATAGCAGTTTTATTTAGTCACCTATTTCTTTTCGCATTATATATTTTGGCTGGCAGGGTAGAAGTGGAGTGCATTAAGGATCCGAACGAAGGTGCATTTGAATTTAATGAAAAATCCTTTATGAAGTTGCTGACAAGGCCCTTTCGTGTTGTTCTAAAATAATTACGTCCATCACACACTCTGCTCTAGCTGAGCAAGAGCAGCATTAACATTTATCATACTTGTTGTGTCACAAAACTGCATCATTTGGCTCCATGTACTAGCTGGTTGGGTGTTGATTAAAATCCATCTCGACTAATCTGAAGTGCATGCACTTTATATAAATCATCAAAAGTGGTTTCTTGTTGAATGCCCAACCAAACCTACCCTCAAGATGGACAGTGTGGATGATATGATGGGTTTTCAAAGTCATTGCAACCACCCTTGAAATATATATTTACTCTGACGAGTAGAGCAGTGAGCAGTGCATATGAGTCCCTTTGCGAATTTTTTTCTCTCAAACAGGTCGTTATGCAAGGGATTTTGCATATTTTTAGCTCAACGGGGTAAAGGGCCAGGAGTGCTTCCTCTCACGCAGAGAGATTGGTTACACGAGTCCCATCAACATCAACATTCTATTTTTAAAGAGTAAACAATACTGTCTATTAGGTGAAATACTGCTTAAAAATAATAATATTTCGATCCTGTGGGAGCAGCACTGCCGACACTAAATCAAAATTAGTAAGAATGAAAGATCGTGATTTAAGAGTTTTCTTGCTAGAGATGGATGATGAATATGATGATGGTTGATGGTTACGTGAAAGATACGTAAGTTAAGATGAAATGACGAAAATGACTCGGGTAATAATGCAAATAGTAAAATAGTGCGCGTTAAATTAACCCATCACAGCACAACTAAATTATTCAAAAGCAATAAATCCAAGAAGTTTATTTTGAAAACTGAATGGAACTCTCGAATGACAAGGATGCACAAAGCATAATTAGATATAAAGCTGCTGTTTTTGCTGTTTTGGGTGAATTATGGATTGTATTGTGTGATTATTATTGGAATGCAATTTTTTCGCTTTTTTTTCTAAAAAAATCCACAACAAAAAATGTTTTTAAAAGAAGGGATGATGATGAATCACGTTTGTTGTGTATTTGCAGTTGTGCACTCTCGCCAAAGCTGTGCATGCGCACAAAAGCTGTCCTGAGATACTGACCGGCTGACTGGTGATTAATTCGCAGGCCTTGCATAACATTATGAATTTTAAGTTGGGTAAAACGTAAAATGCATGATGCAGTAGTAGTTGTAGTTGTTGGTTTGATGGAGGACTCCATCACAAAAAAATTCAGTGGGAGTGGTCAGGTCTTGCCATATTCAACTCACATCCATCTCATGAGGTTCTCTGCTAAAAGGACTATTATTAATATAACTGAAAAGATATTGACTTGGGCATTGCGAGCAGTCACTAAAACTGCACTGTCAGTGACCCAAGGTTAGCCCGAGCAAAATGAACCAGTAAACTTTTTTTTGTGTAGTTGTGTGATAACCTCCAATAATGATGTAATCGTATCGTAATCCATTAAAAGAGTGTGCTAAACGCGTTGCGTCGTGGAGGTGAAAATGTGAACATGAGACTTTTTTCTGCGAGCCAAACTTACCCTATGAAACGGATACACATACACATTCCTCCTGCATCACATAATCACATCGTGTGCTGCATGAGTGACACCGTTAAGTGCTAATTGATGGGCACAACTAAATATTGAATCCGCGTTTGGCGTCGTACATTTTTGCTGAATACTATATGATTAAAGGTTCTTGCATCACATTTCCAAAATGAGGTTTTTGCTTCTAGTAATTGTAAATTAAGGAAAACCCACACACACCGCACATAAGTGTTAAATGGGGAAGGGGAAGAAGTCTAACTAAAATGCTCCCAATGCAATACAAATACAAGTGCCCAACGTCCATTTTCACAAGTGAAAACAGAGCACACGTGTGGCTGTTGTGCATTTTGCACTACTGCATGCATTCCAGTGTCATTTCCGACATTTAAAACGTCTATAAACAGGCAATAAATGTGACTAGAGATATATATTTTATTTTAGAGAGAATATATACAGTGGCGATTTAGCGTCAGGCCCTGATACTTATAGCGTGACGAATTGAAATCAAGCCGTATTACCTGTACTTAAAAAAATAGTCTGCCCCTGGCATCAAGCGATTTCTCCACTGACGGCAGCAGCAACTGCACAACTCTGACTGAGAACAGAAGTGTATCAGCATCAGCAGATATGAAATGGAATATATATACAGAAAATCGTCGCACACAGGTCGTTCCTTCGTCGTTCAAGCAGAGAGTGATAATTTTCATAGATGTAAATGTCACAATAAACTAATCTGTCCTGCTAAACAGATCATTTCAAAAGAAAGTTTTTTTTCTTCTTTCGATCTCTCTCTCGATTTGATTCTTACTTCATGCTCTGTCGGATTTGTTCATCATCTAATCATGTCTCATTTAGCTGATATGTGATTGTGATTACAAGACGCTGGCTCTCTGGTGGAGGTAAATATTATTATGTGCATTGTGCATTATATTTCCGACATTAGCGCCTGCAGAGAGCAAAGTCGCGGCAGTGACGCCTGATTACATGATCGGAAATAATGTTAAAAAGCCGCGTTGTGAAGCAAAAAGGTGCGAAAACCTGCCAGAAAAGTATTTTTGAGAGGAGACATTAAGATTTGTAGACAAGGTGCGTACACAATACACACACACACAGGCATATGGTGGTGGTGTAACAGTTTATGAATGTGCATAATTTCGTAGAGGAACACAGCCTTTGTTTTCAAATGTGATTCTTTTTGTGTTGACCGGTTTTGGCAAACTTTGCAATTTGTAGATTGCTTAAGTTTGTTTCAGCAGCGGCGATAGTTGCATTTAGACTCAAACCAAACCTGATATTAGCACGGGGCATGCATGCTATTATTTCAACTTTCACTTGGGACTGTTATTAAATTCACGGGGTGTCAATCCTGATAACTCTTTTGTCAGCCATCAATTCTACATGAATGTGACGGGAAATATAGGTATTATTGCATTGGATCGCTCGCTATAGTCTAGCTCGCCAGCATTGTGTAGTTGTTACTACTTCACAAACGAAAGATCATCTCATCTTCCACGTTTGCTTTCAGTGTTTAAAAATACTGTCCAGGGGTATGAGCACGGCAGGGAGTCGAATTGCTACCAGTTTGAATAATTACGAGTTCAGTCAGTTTTGAAATGAAATACAGAGAGTCAATTTTAATGGGCCTAAACAAACACTCCATCATCAACCAGCAATACGTTTATTCCCAAGGCGGTGAAGCAGGGAGAACAAAGTGGAACTGTATTTGTTTGTAGAAAGAAATGTAGGTCTCTAGGATGCATGATTGGCTGGCTGAATGGATTTTGTCTGACAGACAAATAATGACTTGGACTGTGAATAAGTCTTCGACATCACATCATCAACGAGCCGATCTTGTAAATCCTTTTTGTGTGTACAATTTGCACAAGTAGTAGTGGTAGTAGTAGTATTACAATGTAAATATGTGTACTGTATCTAAAATAGCAGCTCTACGCATCCCAATTGTCCTCCACCCCTACATGCAGTTAAAAATGTGTATAATATCCGTGACAATTCCACATTGCGTAGTGCCTAGCCCTAGCCCATAGAAATTATTATCATTCAACATTCAGCATTCGTATTCAAGTCTCCTCCACAACGGGTTTATTGTTACTCGTGATAATCCTCTGAATGCGCTCCATTGTGCTTATATATATATATTGCCAAGCTCTATCCAAATAAAACGTTGCCTATTTTCATTGTTACCATTTTCAGCCCCTTAAAGTCAGCCACTACAGCGCATTTATTTTCTCCCACTGTCAAATTCTCGAAATGCTTAGGCATTCNAATGCTTAGGCATTCCCAAACCCAGCCACCGACCAAAGGAACATGCCAAAGCATATTTTTATCAGTATCATTATTATTATTACTATTACCATATGTTAAATGAAGGATGCATATGATTACGCGTGCCTTGTACCCCATTTCGAAGCTCTTAAAGTTTTGTAGTGCATGCACCGGTTGTCTAGTTGTCTCTATGTATCAGTCAGTCGAAGTGCATGCACAAGAGCTAAAAGTATACACACATACTTATGAGTACATTCCTTTATTCCGACTTTATCGTAAGCTTTTAAGGATTATTTTTCCCCAGGTACTCATTTAGGGCATTTATGTAAATGAAGTGTATTGTATTGTATAGCATGTAGCAAGTTGTACTGTGTGGGTACTCACTGTGGGTATAATTGGGAATCAGAGAAGTCGGTAAAATTTAAAGCATCCTTGGTGCACAAGCATCTCCTCTGACTGAATATTATTATACACTTACACCAATAGTCAGTCAATAGTGTTATGCTTTTAATATGCACCGATTCTCTGGCTAGTCGCACTCTTGTAAACCAACTATAATAATCGCAAGTGAAACACGCCTTTGCTAATGTATAATGTTTAAAACCTTTAAGAGTTAGTTGTGGGGCTCGTCAATCCTCTTCGTCTTATCTCAAAGTAGAATCACACGCTATGAATGCGTTATTATCATATGACATGACCACATGACATATCCCTCTAGTTGCTATTCTACTCGTTTCTTGCAAGCCACATTCCTTCAATGAAATGTGAAGCATGTAAATTTAAATAAGCAGTAGTAGTAGTACCTGCACAAGTGACCAGTTCATGTTTCACGTACCCCCGCTCTGCTCTTCAATTAGTCTAAGGAATTGTACCTATTCATGTGTATTATCTTAAATAATCGTAATCATTGTCAACGCATGCAAAGGTTGCATTAACATGAAATAACTCTTGAAGGCTCAAGGCATCCCGATCAGCTCATATCCCAAGACTTACAATTAGCCAGGCAACTTGTACATAACTGCGAATTGCATTTTTAAAAAAATCAATCGTGATCGTGATGCAAGCATTTTGGGATCATGGTGGTTATGCATCCAATTTTCGATACCAATTTCAATACTTCGCATCAAAATATCACTACTCAATAGTGCGTTGTTTTGGTATGGAGCACAGAGCACATTATTATTATCAACTCGCATTTCCTAATCATAGAACCTCGCCCTGTCTAGCTGTAGTCTGGTTTAGAAGCTCAAGCAATGCTACCAAACCTAAAATTGTGCTTATAGAGTACAATAATTTACCTAGATATTCATATCTTTCCGGTTTCATTTAGTTACAGCTAGACATTGCGCATCCAGTTTTTCTGGAAAATAAGTTCCTTCATTACACAAGAGATTTTCGTACACTGAAGAAAAAAGAAATTACCAATTACCACCATATATTTCCTCCACTTCACTCTTAGTTTTTCCTCTCTCTGACTCTTGAGAGTCAGATTAGACTGATTTATAATAAGCTTTCATTCGCTATTATCCGCATTTGTCTAATCTTCCCCACCACACAGCTTCAAAATACTTTATTGGATCTAGAAGGAAAAAACAAAGGGAGCCTAAACATAGTTCGTCAGTTTTTTTTCCTCTGTCGTACAAGACTCAAGCATTGTCTTATGATAATATATGGAGCGTGCTTGAAATGAAAAAGAAAAAAAAATCTCATAAAAAACGTACACCGAGGTTTGTAACATCAAGTGGATGGAATCCCATCCGATAAATTAGGCATGCACCAGACACACACACGTTTTGTTTACTCAAGCATTGATTGTCATTTATTGTGCAAGAAAGAAGAAAGAGAGAGAGAGAGAGAAAAAAAAAACAAGAGTACATAGTAGTAGGAGAGCAAGCTTTTTTCATCGAATCGATGATCAAAAAATAGGGATTCCAATAGTTCAACATAAAAAAGTCACTTTGCGAGCATCATGCATCCTTTTAGCTCCTGTGAACTCATCGTTATAATATTCGATAACTATGAAACTACTACTACTACTACTGCACTAACCCTGCATTTTTTTTACTGTGTATTGCACTCATCAAGCTCTAAAAAAGTGCATTCCCAGTATACCAGCCAGCCACCAACTTGAGTTAGGTATTCCATTATTGCTCGAGCTTGTAGCTCGAAACCTATACTCGCGGTCTATCTACAATAATGGTGCTCCAATGCTCCAACTTGCATTTACGTACATCATCCTCATCATCGTCATCATCATATTTTCACATATGCGTGTAGCAGGAGCAGCCCATTGCATTGTTGTCAAACTCTTTTTCCCAGTATTGGCTAAAGCCTCGACAAGTTGAAAATATGACTATATGCACAGTGATCCAACAAGTTTCATCTCATCTGTTGCAACAAACAACGTCGTCGTCGCGTACAGCGAACGAAGCCATATACCGTCATCATCATCACCAACCAACATTTTAGCCGTGATCATCGTGGTTGTTGGGAGGTTGACTGGCAGTAGGCAACACTGATGATCATTATTGCAGCATCGCAAGCGCAAACAACGACGTTACAACGAGAACGAATCTCTTCAATTCGAAACTGAAGTTTGCCACAGACAGAAGGAGTTCTTCGTGTCGTCGTGGCTCGCTATACGCGTTTTTTTCTACCAAGATATATACATATGCACACACACCGCAAATCAGACAACGTCCTTCTCATAGGAACCATCAAGGCCGGTCAAGGCAGTCTAAAAAAAATTAACTATTTTAATAACTAGACATCCATTTTTTTCTCGAGTATTATTGGTATTGGTAATAATACAACTCTTCGAGTGACCAACAACACTTCTTGCTTGTCCAAGTGTCCAACAAGTGTTTTCGATTCTGACTGGTTTTTCAATAAAACTTGCTAACTGCATCTTCTTGGGTTGGTTTTTGGTCCTTAGGGAGCCCCAGAGTGGATTTTTCTTTGGTTTTGTTTATGGTGAACTGTAAATATAGAGGAGAGCTGCTCCTTCCGTTGTTGCCTGTGTGTGAATGGTGCTGCTGTGATAAAAGGATAAATCTTTTTGAAGGAGAAAGCACGCGGGCCAACAACTTGTAAATTGGGAAAAGTGATGTGGCCTTCAAAGCTGGCTGGCTGAAAATTTGGGTTTGTCTGAAAGTGGAACCACTTTTTTGACATTTGACTATAACTCTTGTTCTTATTTCGCCGGTGACTGGTGAGTTGTGCCTTTGTAAGGCGGATATAACCCATAGCCCCAGCGATAATACATAATATTAAGGAACTTTGGAGAAGAAGAATTAAGAGTTTTGACTCATTTGGTGTGCCGGCAAAAGTTGACTAAAAGTTATAAAAGTACCTAGAACATGCACTTTTTTGAAGAAATCAAAAAGAACATTTAAGGCATCAAATTGTTGAATAATAAGTAATAATAATAAAAATGTTCTGAAGTGAAAAGCACACTGCTGCTGGTCTATGGATTGAGGATAAAAGTGGGGCTGCAGAAGAAGAAGAAAAAACGAAACGAATCCAAGCTATTCGTGTCAGACTTATGAAATTTTTGCGCAGATGGGATATATATTCTGAATTATTATTGAAACCCAAATGTGAACACATTTTTTGGCTAGTGCTCTGACTAGTACAAGTACAAACTGTGGATCATAATTTTAAAAAGTGGTGCACCCATAAATTGATCAAAATTTAGTGGTTGTCAAAAAATCACTGTGACTGTTTGTTTGGATTGAGAGAGGAGTTGAGAGCAGAGCACATTGCGAATATATCGCGATCAAGGAAGTGAAATCGATTTTTTCTTGTCAATTGAAAACTATAACTGCTTATATTCCAATTTAATACACTGCAAACTGATCGTATCGGGATTTCATCGACTTGAAAATTTTCTTCAAGTGAGTAGAGCAGAGAGAGAGATACACCCCAGTTGTAAATATATATATATTTTTTATTATATAAGATAAAAAAGCGATAATACATATAGGGGATTCAATAACGAAACAAATGCTTTGGCGTGGACTATACATGAATTCATGACTTGTTATGAATGAATGCTGAAAAAACGTATGTAACTGTAGGCTCATGTGTGTGAGTTTATTATATTGAGTGGATGCAAACTAGATTCATTTTTGGATCTTTAAATCTCATAAAGACTACCTTCCCAGGATTCCCAAGTGGTACGAAAAATGAGAACATCTCTGATTTAATCTAGACTTAACAAAAGTAATTGTGCAACAAACAAAATTTCCGTCATCGACTCTTTGATTCGTTTGGAAATGTATTAACCGCAAAAAAACAAAACCAACTTTTTGGTTGGGGACTTGTGTCACAGGTAAGAAATATATACCTACATTTTTTGTAATGAGCAAATAATATTTGTAAGTATATACATATAACCTATGGCATGTCATGCTCTCATTTAGCTAAAACTTTTGTGAAAAAAAATCATTTTCTGTATTTGACAATGACAATTTAAATCCTAATGTATGATATGATGATATGATATATATGCAATATGAACATTTTGCATGGAACCGGTTAGCACGACACGGTTAGTTATTGCTCGCAACCTGCTGCTGTCGCACTGTAATCAAGCGAATCCCACATTAGGCGAGAATCTAATCTATTTTTGGAGTTTAATTATCCAATAAGTAGACGTACGTGACAGATATATATTGTGTGGACTGCCGAAAACTATGATAACACAATGACCTCCAAAACAAATTCTGACGTTGCGGGTTACCCTTCGAGAGAGAGAGAGATGTAGTTTGGTACGGTAAACGACATGTGAGACTTATTATTATATTTCTTTCTGATGAGCGTATAGCATGTCCATCCAATTGGTCACGTAGCTAGTCAGTGTGTTTCAGTTCGTTTCAGAATCTTCTAAAACTTGATCAGGTCTGGTCTGGTGGCTCTCTGCATTAATATTTATTTACTTTCTTCCGGCATCCAAAGGATGTCAAGGAAAATGCAAGTCATTTTACTTGTCTATTACTTGACCCACACATACACACACACACACACACACAGACTGTCTCTCAAACTCTCAAACCGCGTAAGAGCAAAACTATTTAAGGCCACACATTTTCATCCTAATCCGTGAGACGGAACCAAAAACTCCAAAAAAGACAGGCCAAACCCTTTCATAAAACTGTATATTTGTTGAAGTTTGGTTGTTGAAAGTTGAGAAGTAGTTTGTGCTTGTAAATATATATAAGTATTTCTTAGGTATTTATTCTCCCAAGAGTGCCCTATCACAAAATATACAACTTGTGCATCACGTCAACAAACCAAACGAAACCATTGCCGATGATTACGCAGCATGATAATATATCTATCTCTATCTATCTCTGCTGCTGTCCTGGCTGACTGAGGAAGTTGTACATGTGCAAGAAGAGTCGAAATTCGTTTAGCGGAGCAGGGCAACCGAATGGGAAAAAAGATTTTAGAATATTTCTCTTCTTTTAGACAACAACTACTACTCTGCTTATATTTAAATACAGTCTGACTGAATGAGCAGGACATGCATGAAATCTTGTGCAGTAGAAGAACCTGTTGAAGCTGTCATCATATCAGAGGCAAAATGCATACCAGAACCAGAAGAACTGTGTAATCCACCACGCTAGAGCAACAAGACACATGAATCTACCCAAAAATTTCATGTTATTTTCAGAGATATGCGAGGAAGAACGAACCTTGTTATTGGTTTTAAAAATAGCCGTATTGCAATGCAATGCAAGCGTATTGTAACGATGTTCAGTCAGTCAGTTTCCAAACTTGAGTTGCAGTTTGGGGTGGTGCTATGCTACGTGAGCAGTGCTGCTAATGGAGGCAATGCATCTAATCTCATAAAAAATTACTGGTTTTAGCCACTTTTTGCAGTGATCATGGAGTGGTGGTGGTGCTTTTGACAAGCGTAGAAAATTTTGAAATTCCAGGGGGAACGTTTTGTTTTGGGAAAATCAGTTACAGTTGTCGTTGTTTTGAGGTGAGCCGTGTGCGTTTTCTGACGTGAGTCCTCACAGATGAGAAATGTGATTATCTGTGATTCATATATTATGTGATTGTGTATTAAATGGATGGATGGATGGATGGAGGGAGGGATGGAACTAGCTTGTAAGGCTCAATATAGTTCTAGAATCATTAATCCATCAAGTTGATTACTAACTTGCGTCTAAAAATTTAATACAGTTGGGCATTGTGTGTTCTTAGCATCTAATAATTTGTCATTTAATTACAACCAATGATAAGGGAAAACATGATTGTGGTTCATTTGGGCCTAATGGAAATTATCTGCTGTGGGGAGGGTAGCAATAAAATGCTAATTTAGTCAGAAAAGTTTTTTTTCGTATTAAA
>JAANSN010002382.1:0-24471 GCA_036850665.1 Dicranocentrus wangi | reverse complement strand
CCTTCAGCCGAACCCATTTTGTATAGGAAAGTGGGTTCGGCTGAAGGGAATATGGCGTTCGCCAACTGGGTCCCCAGTGGTTGTCGATGCATTTGATGGTGTGCCTCAAACAGTACTTAATAAATTACATACTATAATTACAAGACATCACCGATTATGTAAGTGTAAATCTTACTGCGTTGACTCCATCAGACAAAATGTACAGTAAGGGTTTATTACTGGGTTTCCTGATTTTGTAAATAATTGGAGCTCTCACGTTGGTACTATTTTCATTTCGTATTTTCCAGTCAAGCGTAGTTTCAATTACTTCCAACACGCTGTTAAATCTACAGTAAAGATTTTGTCTCGTCGGGGCACGCCTATTATGGGTCGTTCCATTGCAAAATTTTGTTAAACTCTTAATGAATGGAAAACTCATTAAGGATGTCCGGGCTGTCTGATTTTCATTATCAGGAATAAATCTACAATTACTGGATGGCGGGTATAAACTAGTAGAATCAGGCATTTCGCAGGGTTCCCCCTCCCTAATAATAATAATAATTGAATATAAGTTTTGATGGGTGTAAGTTTAATAATTTTGGTGGACGATTTGTTTCAGTCCATTCCGTACAGAGTAAGAAATTGTCCTTTCAATGCGGGATTGGCACAACTGGTCACCTGCCACTCTTCCGGATTTGACTCCTCCTCGCCAGCAAGCCTCCACTTTTTCCAAAAGTATGGAAACTGAGCATCGTCAGGATATCCTGAGATTGTAATCCGTAAGTATGAAATCTTCGTGAATAGCTTCCATTTTGTAAACAAATATTGCTTTGATTTTACTAATTTTACCATGTTCTTCGTGTACTCCCCATCGATAGCGAGCCCACAAGGGCAACAGCGCTTTTCCGGTTGGGCCATATGGACCTGTATCCCGGGAATCAAAGAAACTATATGGTAGCTCAATGTGACGCCCCGGATACCCACAAAATACTGGATTAACTGTTTGTGGAACGAGAAACTCGTGTGAAATCCGAATATCAGCAGTATGAAAACTTTGTCTATTAAAAAGTGAAAAGAGAAATCCTGATATGAAACAAGTAGACTGGCTATAATCCTAATTTTATTGCGAAGCACATCATCATGCCTTTTGATAGCAAATTCATGCACAAACATACGATGTGACAAATGTATCCGCTTCCACTAGCCAATGAGTTGGAAGTACAATATCTGCAGATCGTATTGAAAAATTTCCTCCCGTCGACTCGTACAGAGCGTCTGAAAGATCCTGAACACCTCTCTGCAGGAAATACAACAGGATATGGATTACGGTATGCTTAAATAAGTAATGAAGGAATTGTTTTAAGAATACCTTCAGATTCTCTAAATAGTTTTCATTGTCGTTCTGTGCCGTTTTCTCACTAATTGCTATCACTATATCGTAGTAACCTTTTTCATCCAGCTTGACAGATTCGACATGTTCTCCAGCCCAATGCAAGAGCACCAGCAAGGCAAATGTTTGAAAGTTCCTCAAAGTTGGTCCCATGTTATTTGATTTAAAACTTTTATAAATTTCACCATGCTAGAAAGCAACAGGTCCGGAACCAGTGCAGCTCTTATTTAAGTTGTATTTACGTAAACTGCTACTGGCTTGACGGGCTAATATAAAATGAATTACGCATGCTTTTCATAATACGTCAGGTCTGCATTATCGTATTGGTTTTGGTTAGTGCATCATCGAGAAGACTAAAATTGGAGAATGTCAAAGATAAGATACGGTGATGGTGATACGATTTTTATTTATTATATTATCGTGAACGCTGCGGATGCTGACATCATGAAACAATATAGATGCTGCTCACAACAAATCGCAATCCGATATATTTGCTTGAATACATCGGGAGAAGGCCAATTGATATCAAAACCAATACCTTATCGGCAGGAAAAAGGAAACGTGCCATATGCATTGAAAAACTACATATTATACTCTCGACACCGATCATGGTACATACCTGTTGTAATTAATTTTTTACAATTTTTTATGCGAACCAAAATATAGCTGACGTTTGTTTAATGCATCATCTTTTAAAAAACTATTTGGCGAAGTGCCACTTCAATGTCAGGCACCGTTACATTTCAATCAAATTGCAAGTCAGAGGAATTTTAGTCAATACGAAAAATGTACTTCTCAGTTTTAACCGCAATTGCAAACATGCGCTCATAAATGTAATATGTACAAACATGGAAATCATAAATACAAAAATAAATTAAAATTTTAGCAGTTAAAATATACTGTGACTAGATTTCACACCAGTCAGCTCCATTTGAGTTTTTAACGATCCATTCTGGATAGCCTATGATTCCACAAATCATACGTACGTTAGCAATTAAGCATTTTATGTTTGCATACAACTTTTGAATTGTGCGTTTAAATAGCTTTAATCTTACGTCCAACACGAGTGTAAACTCCTGGAGCACGAGGTCGAGCGCAGCCTGTTTAAAACACGTATATTAAAATTTACTTAAATCCAGGGAAGGATTTTTCCTATCATGATTGAAAATACATGACTTAATTACCGTAGCCCCATGACACTATACCCACGAGTGTTGTTCTACCACCATTAGGAATTACGAGAGGTCCACCTGAAACCATAAAATGAATGATTGTGAAGATATGCATCAGTGAGTGGCATTAACAGGCTTGTTGTGCCTTGAATTACCTGAATCTCCTGTAATAAAAAAGAAAAGAAAAACATTCACCTGAAACCATAAAATGAATGATTGTGAAGATATGCATCAGTGAGTGGCATTAACAGGCTTGTTGTGCCTTGAATTACCTGAATCTCCTGTAATAAAAAAGAAAAGAAAAACACGTTAGAAATTGATATTAGCTATTCCAAGCAAAAACACTCTACATAGGTAAATTTAAAAAAAACACCTGACCTTGGCAAGAATCCTTTCCACCTTCCTCGACATATCCAGCACACAACATGTTCTCCGTAACTTTCCCGTTGTAGTCGGTATTCGTGTTACAGTCTTCATTTGTAATGATTGGAACATCGACCTTCAAAAGTTGCTTGGACGTTTGTCCTCCCTAAACGTGACATTACATAGAATTCGAGCTTGATTATATGATTTCCTGGTTTATTCATTTTAAATTTTCAAATAGACTCACCTCTTCTGTAGCACCCCATCCTGCAGCAGTAGCTACAACACCCTCAAAAGTGTAATCATTATTTGCCGGTAAGCAAGCCGGCACAATCACATTGTCCAAAATTACTGGATCGGAGAGCTTGATCAGTGCAATGTCGTTATCTACAAGGCCACAACAAATATAACAACCCTTTGTTAAATTCTTACAATTAGAACGAAAGATTGGATTTGGAACTGGCTATGTTTATCTGTGGACAAAACCGTACCGATGGTCTTTCTGCTGTAATATGGGTGCATTATGATTTTTTCGACACCGAATTTTTGAGTTCCGCCTTCTGTCTCAGTGTTTGAAGAAAAGTCTTCTTCGTGAACCCAAACTTCAATTCCAGTGGGAAGCATACTGTATGAAACATTCCAAAGCAAACTTTATACATGAGCATTTTAAATGTAAATTATAATATTCATTGTTTGTAAGTACCCATCCACACAATGACCTGAAATACAGAAAAGCAAAAAAGTAATTAGCAAATTTGTTCACACAAGAGTCAATTAGATTGTAGTAGTAGAAAAAGTCATGCAAACACTTACTTGCAGTGACGACATAGCGCTGCATGAGGAAAACATAAAACATGGAATTACTGAATTAATTGTACAGGAAAGATTTCAACGAAAACTATGCTGATTATAAACAAAGCTTACAGAATTAATCAAAGTTCCTCCACAATATGCTCCCTTGGGTCGTCCAATCCACCTCTTCCGTACCAATGCGACCGTCCAAGGCAGGTCGTTAATACGAACAACAGTCCCATTTACGATGCGTAATGGAATATCTCTTTCTCCAGGACGTCCACACTCTATTTATTCCAGTACGTAAATTTGACATTGGCAAATAGCAGGATGAGATGAGTTACTACTAAAGGGAGTTTTCCCAGTCAACTTACGACACTTTGCTCTCCCAGCATAATACGACATTGAGTCCTCTTCTCTTTTCACGACTCTGATTCCAGCCTGCTCCAAAAGCCTTGCGTCCAGTGGTTCCTCGTCAGGTTGCACATCTCCTAAATCTGCCAACGCCACCTCCGGCTCCACAGGATACTTAAAACCTTGAATTTCATTAGCTACTTCGTCATCTGAAGGATACTGGGTCGTAGCGTCCTCGTCGTAAAGACCTTGTCGCCGGTCAATCCCTGTAGTAGCTATAACTTCTTCTTCAACCACGGCTGTACTTTCGTCCTATATTCACCAGAAAAAAAAACTCGTCACTTTAATAACAGCAAAACTCACACCATAAAATTTTGCAGCTCACAAGCGAACTATAAAACGCAGCTTACAGCTTGTTGTACTGGGTTTGCCACACAACTGGCCACCAGGAATACCCCGAATGCTGCCGAGAACAGCTTCATTTTGACTTTGAAACCTTCGAACTCTCCGTTTTAATTCCTTTAGATATTCTTGCTGAATGGTACACCTTCCGAATATCAATTCGAAATATGAACTAAATCTACTAACATCATTACAAAAGGTTTAAATAACTTCTGTCCGCATTACTTTCTAATCTTACATTGAGTACCCAATCCCAATACTGGTCAATACCCAGTATATATATAAATATGATTTTAATATTCATAAATATTTTTGCAGATTTCATATCCCATTTTATGTGCCATGTACCTCTGCAGAAACGAACGAGTGCAAAACAGGTAACCCCATGCTCGTATTTGGCCTGTTGTCACTATCTGATTTGCAATTTTTTCGCATGCAAACTTCCCACAAACAATGATCATCGCAACATATTTTACAGTGTGAAGAAAGCCATTTCACCGTCGATAACACGAGATATTAGTTTATTATGTTAATGGCTCAAAAAAACTAGCAAAGCAACATATATACCGATGGATGTAAAGGTGAAACTCCCATTCATTTTGTATTTTACCTATGACTAAAATAAGGAAGGAGTTATTATTTTGCCAAAAAATCATTCTAAATTCAGTTAGACGATACCCCTTTTGGTAATAAACCAGATCTGTGGTGCATAAGTACAGAGAGAAAATGTTTTTAGGTTTTTTAGGGCAAGTGACAAATCATACGGTATATGTTGTCGCCTGTCAATCCTCCCCTAAATTGTGCCATTAGGTTTTGCAAACTGTAACCTGTACTTAAGTTATAGCGAGACAAAGACAGGTACGCGAAGTGTGTGCAAGGTCTTGATTTGCAATTTGCAAAAATTACTTATCTTTAATCTTTGGCTGTGTGATCTTTTAAACTGTGGTAAAATATGGTGTGCAGTGTGTAGGGTTTTTTGATGGGAGGGGAGTATACAAATTCCAAGAAATCTTCTCTAAGAAACTGGTTTTACCTTAGCTAAAGACNGTTTTTTGATGGGAGGGGAGTATACAAATTCCAAGAAATCTTCTCTAAGAAACTGGTTTTACCTTAGCTAAAGACTTGTTAACTCTGCTCTGCAGAGAAGACGATGGTGCCGTGTGTCGCCTCTCGGCTTAAAAATATATCTATAAAGTGGGACTAAAAGAGATGGATTGTGTGTGCTTTTGTGTCATCAAACCCGATTTAATTATGGTTATATGAGGTGAGTTGTATTCGCGTGTGCAAATGTTAGAAAACTACATGTTAGACACATGAACTTCATGAAAATGAGGTCGGTCTCCGTTATAGCAAAAATTGGCAACGAAAACCCAAAGTATGGATTTATAATTTTACTTTCACTATGATGCATAAGATTTTTGTAAAACTATAAGCAAAGCATAAAATGTGTAATAGATTAAAAGTGGATTTAGATTTTATTTTAAATTACTTAGATCGCTTGTGCTTTAATAACAATAAATACGCACATAATATGGATATTTTGAGCATGGATAGATCATATTGGATTGGCAGAAAACGGAATCAGATACAATAGTAAAAGGGATGTTAATGAGTTCTTTTGGTTATGTAGATGATTAATTGTAGCACCAGTCGGCATCGTACGTATTTGCTTTAATCCATGCTTCGTAACCTGAAAATGTTTTAACAAAAATAGTCATTCATTTCTGATTTTCACCAAAATACTTATTACGTTTCCGAAACACTCTTACGTGGAACTCTAGTGTATACAGCTGGTCTGGTAGGGTCATCACAAGCTGTTGAAAGCCACATTCATTTCGTATTCTAATTAATAATTCAACATTCATCACATTAAATTACTGATTATATGAGCACGCTGCACACTTACTGGTTGACCAAGACGCAATTCCAGCTAAAATTTGGCCTTTTGTATTCTTAAATTTGACCATTAGAGGTCCGCCAGTGTCTCCTTTACAAGGACCTTTGCCGGGTCCATCTTGGAGAAAAACGCAAAAAAAAACGCTTCACTTGGACGAAAAACGATGTAAAAAATAAGAATGCCAAGTCTGTCATACCTGCACAAAGCATATTATCAGATATCTTCCCTTTGAGATGTGGATCCCCATTGCAAAGCTCATTACTCAACACCCTTACATCCGCTCTTTGAAGATTACTCGCAGGTATTCCAGCTTCGGATACAGCTCCATATCCTTCACCAATATACAATCTTTCATCAAATATTTTTGTCATTCAACGTACGTGCAAGCAAATCTTTTTCCAAATACCAGCCACAGTTGCAGACAGCCCTTGCGAAAAAGTTACATCTTCTCGGGGAACGCATATTGGTGTCACAATATAATTGTCTTGAAGTGGTATTCGGCTATTGAGTCTAATTAGCTGCAAATGCGAATAAATTGAAAATTAGCGAGCAGTTTTCTAAACAGATAGAATTACCTACGTGAAGATTGCAGCGGCACTTACAGCAATGTCATTGTCTGCAAACACAAAAGGTATCTTTGCAATTAATTTAAGTTTGCCGTAATTAATAAATAATAACATTGAATGGTGCTGAAGTACCTAAAGTAGTACGGGAATAGGCTGGATGTTGAATGACATCGTCCACCCCAACTCGGATGACCGTCGTAGCATCTCTGTATGCAGACGAGATGTTCTGCTCTCGTAGAGCAATTTCAATTTTTTGCTGAGGCATTCTAAATATGACAATGTGTACATTTACATTTGTTCGGAAGTGTGAAAATTCTAATAGCTTTTAAAATACAATTTACCCATCGACGCAATGACCTTGAGAAACAAAAAGAAGAAACAGTTATTGACATTGACAAAGTAATGAAATGGATAACGGTGAAGGTCATGCAATCGTGGCACTTACTTGCTGTTAAAACATACAAATCATTGATTAGGACCCCACCGCAATATGGAATTTTCACATTTGCCGTTTCCACCAAATACAACAGGGCCGTCCATGGATATTGATTGACTGTTGTGTCTTCACCTAGTAAGATAGCATGGTGCTACTTTTACCCCAAATATTGTATTAGCAAACCTTCGCAATTGCAATTGATATTATTCATTCATACCCCCAAAGATTCTGGTAACAGGCACTCCGCATTCTGCAAAGAATGACACATGAAGTTAATAGATAGGTAGGTATGCAATGCGCATGCACAATAAAAAACGAAACACAAAAAAGTGGATTCTAATACGGCATGGCGCATCCCCGGTAATATAGCCGTCTGAATTGGAAGAATATCCATCTTGCAAAATATCATCCAATGAGAGCATGTGCTCATCTAACGGATCATCGTCCGGCTGCAAAATGAAATGCAAAAACAACATAATTTAAAGGTAACAAAAGACAGTCTGTAAAGATATTCCACCTTGCCTGTTGATTTTCAGTTTGCGGAAAGGTATATACTCCGCAAATTACTGGTGTCAGCAGAAGGAGAATTCGTAGGACACAATAGTAGTCCATCATGATGACCATTTAAAGAAAGCGTCTACGCAAATTTCAAGTACAATAGAATAAAAATTACATATTCCAACGATTATGACAGAGTTGTGTATTTTGACGTATTTTGTTCTCACTTGTGACGACTGGCAGATTCGAATGACAGGTGAAAAGTGTGCTCTTGATTAATGCACACGTGAGCAGGGAAAATGATGAGTGCGATGACTTGTGCATTGTCTCTTCTCTTGTTGTGGGTATTCTAGAAGATATGTTTTCTTCGATTTGCATATTTTATTCGCATTCAATGACCTGATTGCACGTAAAGCTGCAGTGCAACAAGTTGTCATAAAGGAATAGAAAAAAATTAGACTTGATGGTGTTTTCTACCTTGACGTGACAGTGATTTGACTAGCTTGAAAAGGTTTCTTGAGATTCTTCAGGATGGTCTATGACGATGCTATGGTGGGGTTTATTGGGCATCTTTACTGGTCTTGCGCAGCCGCAGCCGTGGCGTTAAGACAACATTACAACTTTAAAGATTTCTTTTCTGTTAAAAGTATATTGGAATATCCAATTATTCTTAGAATCTTTATAAGGTTTTTATGATTTGACCATCGAGCACCTACACAATTTTCTATTCTCCTAGGATTTGACATATGATCAGGAGTGGTGTCACCAGAGGAGTTTGTGAGATGCAATTTGATGAAAACGTGCTAATTACAAAATGGCACTGAAAGATGTAAATTGGAAGCAGCCTGGATATTTCGTTTTCCTCGCCACGCTTCTGCTATCCACCACAGAACTAATTCACATGGAAGTTATTGCCACACAAGGGTACCCGAATTCTGACCAAGGGGAAGCCGCCTACTACTACAACATCAGGGGTGTCGTTGTCTGCATCTTAGGAGTCTATGCTATCATTTATATTCTCGTAACCAAGCGGAGTGGCTACTACAGGGCAATTTTCCTTTGGTGCATGCTGATTTCTGGTTTATGCTTATGTCTTGTGGGAGCGGTCAGAAGCATCGTTTGGTTAAGCTATTCAGAAGCTCATAAACTAGATGAGATGGGAAACCACACTAGAAATAGGTTTGAGGGTGGAAAAGGTCTCTCTCAGCATGAGGCGGAAACCGTGAAGGTTCATCATTGTTGTG
This sequence comes from Dicranocentrus wangi, assembly GCA_036850665.1. Taxonomy (NCBI): domain Eukaryota; kingdom Metazoa; phylum Arthropoda; class Collembola; order Entomobryomorpha; family Entomobryidae; genus Dicranocentrus; species Dicranocentrus wangi. The sequence goes on along the minus strand of JAANSN010002382.1, from coordinate 15,378 downwards.
GGATCAAAAATATTCTGATTTGGAGGCACATCACAGGTGACACTCAGCACAATCTGTCCATACCCATCATTTCATCCCCATCATATCCCCATCCCCTATCCTATAATCCTATCCCCACAGACTCTCGGAAACCACGCCCGGACGAACACGATCTTGATGAGCTCCGGGACTTTGAACAACTAACTGGTGCCAATCAGACACACAAAGAGGAACGGAGAGGGGCGCACGTACAAAATTAGAAAAAATAAAATTAAGGAGAGTACGACGAGACGCCCCGACATTCGGGAAGTTATGTCTCGAAGTATCAAAGTTAAAGGATTTGTTTTATTAGGTACCGGACGAGTGTTGCAAACGAAATCAGTATTTAGGATGTGGACAAGCGAATTTCTTGAAAATTATTGATTACCTAGAGGAACCAATTGTAACTCTCTTTTAACCATGTAACAATAATTTGTATTGTAAGGGAAACGGTTTTTGTTAAAATCTTTTCATTTTAGGGTGTAATGAGCTTTATCGACGATGCCGCATGGGGTGCATTTGAATCTAACAATTACCAGCCGACTGATGATACCTACATCGCTTTGAATGTCAGCGATCCAAGAATACTAATTCCCAATGACCATATAAGGGAACATTACCGCGAAATGGCCCGTTACGATTTTGGGGTTTGGACTTTAATATCGATTTCTGGTGATCAGTAGTGGTGAAAGAAACCAACCTTTAGTAACGCAATCTACCTAAACAGATTTTAGACATCACACTGCCCATCAGCAATTGATATTAAAAGTTATAAACCCCACTTCCGTGCGTACCGGGCCATCTCCCTGTAATAATACCCCCGTTCCCGTATACTAGCTTAAGCACTTTGGCCAACGTGAAAGCCATGTGCACTGACAAACCAAAGTTGAAGAAGCGTCTATACGTATACCACAAGGGAAGAATATACGATACTCCAGCAGGAGTTGTCGCAGGAGGTCAACAGGGCGCTCCATGTTTAGTCGAAGATAAGTCACCTGACTGTAAACCAGGTTCGATAAAGTTTCAGTTTGCCACAGTTCGGGACTTTTGTCTATATGTCGACCATTCAAACTTGGATGAAACCGGGTCAAGTGGGGTTTTGCAAGTACTCAAAGAGGATGATTTGCTATGGACTGACGCATGTGGACAATACATGATTCCATATATCGATGGTATCACACTGTGGACCTTGATTTACTCCGGAATTCTCCTTGTTATGCTTATCCTTGTGATGATCTTTTTTCACAAAATGTATATTGAGTTGAGACTAGCGCAGCTAAAAGAGGAAATGCCCCCGAGATGGTTTAAACCTTTGGACAATGAAGAGGAAATGCTGGCATTTGGGGATGTCCCTTATATCCCATCTGCGGAGAGGCTGAAACGACCGGACGAGGAAGATAAGGAATATGCCAAACCCCCGATAGGAAAGTATAAGGGACCGAAATTTACTGCGAAACAGGTGACGGAGCTGCGGGCTCATTTGCAAGCGGATAATAATAATCCCGACAAAGATGCGCACAATGCAGGAGGCCATCAAAACGAATTTCACGAAATGTGAAGCCAATTACGATTATGCAAATGTATAAATTAAATTAAATGAATAATGATATGCATTAATTTATTTGAAAAGAAAAGTGCGTTAAATAATGTAATAATGTATTTAAATATTGCGGAGTTTCTTATATCCCCTTTTGGCGAACTCAAGTGGGGTTTAGTCAAGACACCATTCGGCTCCTAAAAACTCAAATGAGTACATACATCAGTATAAATATCACTTTACTTTATTTCGAGTTGAGAAAAATCTGTCTGATAAAAGCCTTACCCTTAGCGTTAGCTACGATCCATTCGGGATATCCTGCAAAATGCAGTATTAATGCGCTCAATAAGTACGCTCATTACTAAAGAAATCGATATTTAAAAGTAAAAAGCTTTGGCATGACGGGTAAAAATTCTCTTACGTGCAACTCTGTTATAGACTCCTACAACAACAAAAATTATGTTAGTATTTTCACCAACTCAATCGCGATATAACATTTTCTTTGGAAAGAAGCTAATTACCTGGCGAGTTTGGTCGCGCGCATCCTTCGGGTAAATTAGGATATACATCAATTATTCTTTATTCTATTTTTAAATATGCAGAAACTTAAAATGTCCCTAGACTCTTACCATATCCCCATGAAACGATTCCTGCAATTCCAGAATTGTATTATAGCTTTAGCATTCAAAGATTGACCATTTAGCAATAGTCATTACGAAGAATAAGCCGGTTATATGGATTTACATACCAATCAACGTGCGGCGATCTCCATTTTCAATTATCAATGGACCTCCTATACATTAATATTCATAAAATCATTTAATCATACTCATTTACACACGCAGTGCTTGCATCAATCATTCCTTTCGCTTTTAAATATTAATTACCGGAATCTCCCTGAAATGAAGATCAAAGTCAAAAATCAATTATTACTAAAAAGATTTGTAGGTGTAGACCTATTTCTCGCTTTTCATGTTTATCAAGTTTATTGTCAACATTACCTGACAACTATCTTTGCCACCCTCGTCGTACCCGGCACAAAGCATGTTGTCGGTAATCTTTCCTTTGTATTTTGTCTTCGTGTTGCAGTCCTCATTAGAAATTACGGGAACATCAACCTTGCGCAGGATGTTACTAATCAAAAAAATGTTTCGTAATCAATAATCATGCAGAGCAAGCGCAATATAGTAGAAACATATTTTTAAAAACCTTGTCGCAGAATTTTCTTTGGTAGCTCCCCAACCTGGAAAATTACACATGGCCAATAATGTTTGTATTTTGTATCATGGGCTTCAATAAGCATGTGTGAAGCATAACGTAGCGTTTGCTTATGGAATACCTGCAGCCGTTGCTGTCAATCCTACAAACAAGTGATCATTATTGGCTGGGAGGCATACAGGGATCAAGATATTATTCAGAATCACTGGTTTCGACAACTTGAGAAGCTATAAAGGAAAAGGGTAACCTTTTATGGTACATATAGACATTCGCGGTTGGTAATAATTTAATAAAATTCTTACAGCGATATCGTGATCGATTGTTTTTCGACTATAATTTGGGTGCATGATTATTTTCTCAACATCGACCCTCTGTGTTCCGGCTGGTGTCTCCGTGTTGGAGTTTACGTCTTCTTCATGAAGCGCTACAACAATACCTCTAGGACTCATGCTGAATATGTAACATGTTAAAAATCACCATTTAGAAACCAATTACCGAGCGAAACATGTAATTTAAAAGTGACTTCATAGTAGATTATCCATTCAATACACGTACCCATCCACGCAGTGACTGAAAATGAAAGCAGGTTTGATGTAATTATAGGGAAACTAGTGTAACGGAAAGTATACATGTGTTATAGGCACGTGGCCTAATTTACCTGGCCGTTAAAATGTAAAGATTGTTTATGAGAGTGCCTCCGCAGTATGGATGATCGCTTACTAGTCCAAGCCAGTTTCGGCGGAGTAGTGCTACCGTCCATGGATATTCTTCGATAGATGCTGGCTGTTGACGAGAATTATAGCAAAAAATGAAAAATCATGGTCAGCTACCGTAAGCCTCAAGTGTATTGCTAATCGGATTAATAGATATTTTTCATTAAACAATAGGAATACACCTCTCCATTCACGATTTTCGTGTCATTATTATCCTGCAAATATCGTCGTTCTCCAGCCACCCCACATTCTACAAAAAGAAACCCAAATAAGCCACAATAAGTACATAGTAGTCAACTACACCATGAACAAAAGTACATAATTATTACGATTATACGTACTGCAAGCCTGTCGACCCACATAAACCGGGGCAAATTGCTCATTTCTGACTCCTGTAATGCCTGGAATCTTGGAAATGTCAAAATTGGGAGGCGTCAACGTTCCTGGAGACGGTGGCGACGGCAAAGCCCTATCTTCCGGCTCGTCAAGAAATGGTAATGGGGTCGGAAATTGTTCTTCATCTGTATTCTCATCCCGTTGAGGTATCCCAGTTGTCACTGGAATATCACCTTCGTCTGCAACAACAGACGGAACATGTACCCCGTCATCCCTGTATGATGGCACATTTTCAATATGTACTGGGATGTACGATTCCGGTATGGAAATTGACTGGAAAGGAATTTGTCACAAAACACAATTTAAACCTTGCTAAAGCTAAAATGCGTTTAAATTACAGGTTGTACGTGTAGTACCTTATCTACAGGGGAGGAACGACATAATATTGATAGGAACAAAAGTCGAAATGTCAAACTTGATAACATATTTTCAAGGAAATTTTTTTTGTCACTTTGAGTCGGTAATAATGTTCTCCTCTCAAATGTTGTATACTGTATTGTATCCGGTTCGTACCCTATTCCTAAATACTTCGGAGGCAAACTGTGAAATGAACGCAAACTAAAAAGCTCATTTTAGCTCATGGTAAGATTTTCGTCGTACATATGAAATTTGGTCTTTGGTGAAACGCCAAGAATACAAAAATATATATGCATGCGTTGCATGCTTAAACCTGTTGAGCTTCAGATATAACTTTTAGATATATCGAAATCAGGAAAAACTCAGCATTACATTGTAGGATGAGCAAAGGAGCAATTATAAGATGCAGTTTTAACCGCGATATGCATACCTAATATAGCTGTAAAGTCTAATAAACAAGCCAATTTTGGTTATGAAAAGTCATATTTTGCTGAAGATTTTATGCATGCGCACTAGGTATTCCCAAAAAAGTTCTGTAAGTTTTAAGATGGCGGAGGACACGCAAAGGATTCATAATTCTGTGTCTGACTTTTGAAGAAAAAGGAAAAGTTCATTTGCACAGTTTTTGCAAAACGGGTTACCTCAAAGTGATGTTGGTATAGGGAATGATATGAATGGACAGGGGTATTTGCAAAATTGCAAACTTCACATCAAAATCTTCGAGCAAGCAGCATGCAGCACCACAAGACAAATCAATGTTACATGGTATACAATAGACATGAACATTGTTAACATTGGATGAAATATGTAATATTTTTGTGTTTGATGCCGGAGTACGCCGAAGGCAATGGTGCCTATATTAAAGATTGGCCGACCAGATTTGCAGACGGTTCTTCTAATAGCGGTCGTCCAGTATTCAGTAATGGATGTGTCACATAATATCTGCCCGAAGAGATGTGTGCGATGCAAGTTCGTTCAACTTCAAGTTGTTAATTTCAGCGATCGAATACGCAGAAGTAGGATTTCAAGTTTGCGTGAAGTGAAATGTACATTACTTTTACGTAAGACAGCATTGTTTATGCAAGTTTATTTAATGGCATTATACTATATGTATACGTAGGTTTTTCAGTTGTTAAAGCTATTTGTTGTTATAATGAAATACGTAATGAAATGAAGTGTACCAAGGTTTGGATAAATCTCCTCTGAAAAAGTATCTAGTATATTATTTGAAATAATATATAGACTTTTTCGTCTTAAGGAGAGGTCTGTATTGAAATCCGATCGGACCGCGCCCATTTTATCCTTGACACCAGTCTGAACCCTGTAAGCAGTCAAAGTAGTATTTGATTGGGAGTAGTACAGCTTATCAATCAGGTATAATAAAATGCTAATAGGTATTTTCTTACCCTAGTTTTTGACAATATCCACTCAGGATACCCTAAACAAATTAACCATGTCTAGTGCTTGTAATCTTTTAACCCTAAGCACACGTTCTAAGTTAAATTAAAAGCAGAAGAAACAATAACATTTATCTTACGTCCAACTCGGGCGTATACACCCTGAAAAACAGAAATCATGAAGTTATTAGGAGTTCTTTCATGACATTCAATTAGTATTGCAACATGAATTAGAATGTAAATGATGTACTCACTGGAGCATATGCCTGGGCACACCCTAAAATACAAGGAAAAATATAATATAATATTCCAGAAAGAATGTATTCATTTCATGTTTAGAGTGTAAAATTGTACATAAGTATCATAAACCTACCATAACCCCACGACACTATACCAATTTGGGTTCTTCTTCCACCTGAATAAACAAAATACATCCATATACGTAATCATAACATTTAGATTAGTTTGATGAATACAGCAAACCGATATTGGATACCATTTTCAATAGTCAATGGGCCACCAGAATCTCCCTGTTAAACATTTTTCACAATGATTTATTGGAAAGGTTCGTAAGTACAAATCCTGTAGTAGTGATTAATTCGCTTTAAGGGACCAACCTGGCAAGAATCTTTTCCTCCATTCTTGAAATCTCCTGCACACATCATATTTTGGGTAATCTTTCCACTGTATCTAGATTGTGCACTGTTACACATCGTATTGGATATGACAGGTACCGTAACTTTGCGTAGATGGCTAGATGTACTTCCACCCTGATTCAGTGTAAGGTAACAATGTTTAAGGTAAGGTAAATAGCCAATTAAACTAATTAATTTTTAAGGAATAAATGCACAAGTGATACCGAACTGGTTGCACCCCATCCTGTAATAATTGAGAACACGTGTGAATCATAGTTATGAAAAGCCATAAGCCGTCATTTCATTTCACATTTAGTGTATTATGCTACCTGCAACGGTTGCCATTTCTCCAGTAAAATCATTCCCATTTGAGGCTGGTAAGCAGACAGGGATATTGGTTCCTCCAAGAGGTACACGGTTAGTTAATTTTAGAAGCTAATTTAGAAAAGTGGGTTAATTAGACCACTAAGAGGAAATTAACGCGAACAGTTTTTCTCCTGAAAATGCGTCATGTTCTTACAGCAATATCGTTGTCAATGTTCTTGTTGTTGTACCGCTCGTGCATATAGATTTGAGAGACTGAATATCTCTGAGGATTAGCACCGTCACCAGCGCTATTGTAATCTTGCTCTCCAATCACAACCGAAATCCTGTTTGCACTTTGTCCATCAACACAATGACCTACATAATAGTATTGTGAAAACTAGCAATTCACAAAAATCCATATTGATTGAAATATATCATGCTAATAATCGTATAATAAGCTTACTTGCTGTCATAATGAATTGCTGAAAATAAACAGAGAGGACCGTTAATTAAAAACTCTGCCATTGTTATTACGGGAAATGGATAGTAATGAAAATAAAGGAATTGCCAGTAGTTTGTTTACCGAATTTATTAGTGAACCTCCACAGTAAGGTCTACCCCCTCGGGTGAGCCCAACCGTCCACGGATAGTCTCGAATAGCCGCTGGCACCCCGCCCACAATTTTAGTTGCTGGAACACCGCACTCTAAATGATATTACGTTATACTGAGCATATTAACGTATTATTTTTACACGTCCTTTTAAAGCATTATCCAGGAAATCTTACTACATGAAGCTCGTCCCCTCACAAATTCTCCATTGACGGAAACGCCTTCCGCCGACAAAAGCTGGGCGAGTTCCGCCATGCTATAAATAGTTGCATTATCATTGCCATACTCTGCATTCGGGTCAGGGGTCGTTGGCCTTACGAAATCCAAAAAGTCATCTCCGTTACTTGAGAATGTCGTCTCAGGTAAATCTCCTTGTTCCTGCTCATCATTATTTGGTGATGGCTCTGAGGGAACGTTCTCCGTTATAGGTTCACTACCAGCATCCCGTTTTTCTCGAAAAAGTTCATTTTCTTCATCATTTACCTCGTCTGTCGTGACTGGTAGCGGTTCAGAATCAGCTAAAAACTGGTCTTCGGTTACTACTCCTCCTGAGACTGTGTAGTAATGTACACACATATATTATGAAAATGAATTTTCTCGTCTTGTTTTTTTCTTTGCCATTACTTGAGATGCCATTCTTCGTATGTACTACATGAGATGAATGCTAATCTGGGAGATCTGATCGGTGGGTAATATTAGGTGAGGAGAATTGAGAATACGGCCTGAATTTAGTTCCTCTTCTCAATGGCAGAATATATTCTAAAAGCATGAAAAACAAGAAATGTGTAAGAAAAGCGTGCATTTACCTTCGGTTGTGATATCATCTTGAAGTCTAAATGCAGAGGGGCTGAAGGTAGTCGTTTCCGCAATACCACGAGCTTCAGAATCCTTTACGAAATTAATGATACACATTTTAAATACGAATTCACTATAGTTCAAATCGCAATTAATTAATCACTGTAATTAAGGTACCAACTATAAAATTTTACCTTTGGAACAGAAAATCCTGATGCTAAATTGGCACATAGGCACACTATGACTATTATAAAATTCTGATACCCCATTCCTTTTAATTTTATAAACAATTGATATATTCAGGTAAAAATCGCCTAAAAGTGATTCACAATGCCAGTGTCAGTAATGTGAAATTGGTATTATTATAACAAGTGCCGTATGTATAGGTGCACTATGTACCTTCAAAAATGGATTGTTTCTTTGTTCTCGTAAATACACCGAAAGGGCTGCGTGCTTGAGGAGAAATGACAACAGATTCACAGTCACAGAAAATCTTTTTGTAATATGATGGTGAGGTCAATGCTACGTTTGACGTTTCATGCAGGTCCATAAACAAGAATATATGTGACAAAAAAATTCCATCTTGCATACATATCCCGAATAGGTGAGACTCTGATAGTTACATAAGAATACCGCAATCTTCGTACGTGCTGCTCACTATCATCATCCCACCACCGCTTAAATACTTCGTACGAATTTTTCTAGCACCCTACTGATGCGTATATAAGAAGAACACAGAACATACGCTCAAAATCCAATTAGTAGTATCTTCTAAATGTGCATCGTACATGGTCGTGCTTATGTCACTAGTCACTAGCTATCAATTCCTTACCCTTCTTCTTGTAAAAAAATTGCTTCAAGCAGGTTTAATTCAAATGAGCCCCTAGGGTACAATTTGTTTTCAACACATTCTTATTCACGTTTGAATTTGAATTCTATTCTCGCAAAAATGCGGTTGGAACTGGTTACAACTTACAACTGAAATGAACATGTGTACATTTATTTGTTCAGTTTGAATAGGCACAATGAAAGAGTTTAGAAGATAAACTTTCCAAATTGCTGAAAAGTTACGAAAAATATAAATACATATTGCAAAATTTACAATTTTACTTACAATAATTACTTGCATACAAAAGTATAAATTATTTCGAATCGATTAGACTGAGCAGTAGTTTCGTTTGGATTTGTACATTAACCACGGCAAGAAGTTAATATTTAGGTACTAAGCAAGTCATCGCAAAGAAGTCGTAATTTCTCAGTACCTATATCAATTTGAACGATCTCGGCTTCAAGTTTTTGTGTCTTCATTTCAGCCATACGGAGCTTAGCTTTTAATTTCAGATTTTCGCTTTCACGTTCTTTCAACTTGGCTTCAAATTCTGCCTTCATTCTGAAATTTAAAATGAAATTCTTATAACTGGAGAATATAATAGTTAGTTACAAACACAACGCAATTAACGTTTGGCAGTTAGTATTACCCATTCATAGTCTCCATGTATGCATCATAGGCAGCGTTGTCTCTCACTTCCCGCTTCTTCAAAGCCTGCACTTGCAATTCCTCCCTAGCTTTTAAGATTTCACAGTTTTTCTCAACCTGCGCATGACACGCTTTCGCGTTTTCGTACATCCTGGCAAAGAGAATGGGAATAGCAGAATATAATTTGCACACAAATTTAATATTAGTTGCTTCAGTCATGCGATTTGTAGATTCAAACTTTAGCTTAATTACATCAACATTTCAGCGAAACCAGCTTCAGTGCTGTTTAAATCGTTTAAAGCGATGTCACGATCACGTGACACCTTTTCCTTTTCTTCCAGGGCCACCTTATATTCATCTTGTTTTAGTCTATATTCATCCACCACTTTTATAAGTTCTAATTCACGCTGCCTTATCTCCTCCCTTATAACAACAATGCAAAAAATAAATAGAAATCCAGTAAGTGATAGCACGTAGTAGCATGTTTGAATCAAACACTCAAAATGTACTTTGAAGGCATTCTTACGCATCAAGCTTCTCCTGCTCCTCCGTCTCTGCCTCCAAAATTAAAAAATCCTCATCCTCGACGTCAACTTCCTCCGTCCCAACTGATACCCCACAAGCAGAATCTAGTCTGAAAGGTTACAAAACCAGAGACGCCGTTAATCTTGCCTTCACGTTGAACACAAACATTTAAGAATATATATGTCTTACATGTCACTGTTACTGTTACCCTCCTGATCTGCCGCCTCTGCCTCCAAAGGTTCCACGTTCTGATCCTCGTAAAGTTCCTCCGTTGCAACAGATACATTAGGAGAAGCCAGGCTAAAAGTTTATCGTACCGGCCTTCCTTAAGTTTAAGTTTGCCTCAAACACTTGAAATAAAAGCTAAAATGTAAAATATAGGTATTTCTTACATATCACATTTCTTCTGAACTTCGGTTTCTGCTTCCAAAACATTTACACTATGATCCCCAGGAAGTTCCTCAATTGCAACAGATGCATTAAGAGAAGCCAAGCTAAAAGTTTATCGTACCGGCCTTGCGTAAGTTTAAGTTTGCCACAAATGTTTGAAATAAACACTTAAAATGTACAAGATAGGTATAGGTATTTCTTACATATCGCATTTTTTCTGAACTTCGGTTTCTGCTTCCAAAACATCTACACTCTGATCCTCGTGAAGTTCCTCAGTTGAAACACTTGAAACAGCAGATACATTGGGAGAAGTCAGGCTACAATTTTACAAAACAAGAGAAGCGCCATTAGGTTTGCCTCTAACACTTAAACTGTACATATTCGTATTTCTCACACACATATCATGCTTGTCCTCCTGATCTGCCAGATCTGCCTCCAAAATTTCCACACTCTGATCCTCGAGAAGTTCCTCAGTTGCAACATATAATTTAGGAGAAGCCAGACTATAAGTTCAGAAAACCAACAACAGCGCATTTATGTTTGGTTTCATATTTGAAATATATTAAAATGTATGTGTCCTTACATATCATCATGCTTCTGGTCTTCCGCTTCTGCCTCTAAAATCGTTTGATTCTGTTCCATGAGAAGCTCCTCACAATTAGGTGCAGAATATATTTTAGGAGAAACCAGACTACAAGTCCAGAGCACCAACAACAGCGCAATGCGTATTTATGTCTGCTTTTACATTTTTAATCAATTTTAAAATGTAAATGTACATGTTCTTACATATCACGATCCTCCTGATCGTCCGCCTCCAGAGCTGAAAAATACTCATCCTCAAATCCCTCCGTTGCACCAGATACTCCAGAAGAAGTCAGTCTAAAAGTACGTAATACCAGTGTCTCGTTTGCGTTCACGTTTGAAATTAGCCGTTTTAAAAATATATAAGATATAAAATATAAGATATCTTGCTTACAAATCCTGTTTCTCGTCTGGATCTATCCTCTCTGCCTCCAAATTTTCTACACTCTGAATACTCTGATCCTCGTCAAGTTCCTCAGGTGCAACAGATACATTAGGAGAAGCCAGGCTACAAGTTTACAACACCAGTTGAGCGTTTACGTTTGGTTTTTGTTTGAAATGAAAGTTTAAAATATTATTTCTTACATATCACGCTTCTTTCCTTGATCCGTCGTCTCCGCCTCCAAAATTGAAAAAAACTCGTCCTCAACTCTATTCATTGCAAATGATGCTCCAGTAGAAGCCCGTCTAAAATTTTATAACCCCATCGCACATTCAGATGAGATGTACCTCCTCCATTTTCATTTTCAGGTGTTAATTAAGTACACTTACGATTTAAAAGGCGAGTCCACTACTTTTATAAGTCCTAGGCGTTGTGTGATCTCCTCCCTAGTAATAGTAACGCAAACATGGGAAAAAATCTATACAAAATGTATATAGGTAGGAGAAACCTCGTAACGGCACTTTTGAAATAAATGTATTTCTTACATGTCACGCCTCTCCCGATCATCCGTCTCGCCCTCCAAAATAGTAACATTCTGATCCATGAGAAGATCCTCCGATGCAACAGATATTTTAGAAACCGAGCTGAAAGTTTATAACAACACCTTTTTGACTTAGTCTAAATACATTAAATTAGCATTTCATCTATTGGAATTATTAGATATATATGCCTCTTTCGCCAATTCATAATTAATCTTACGAATTAAATGTCGAATCCGTGACATTTGCTAAATTTTTGTTAAGGATGCCTGGTACTCCAGGTGGTCTGGGGGTCTTAAACACAAAGGAAGTTCTATCACCTGCATCTTTCCGAGAGTGCGACCCAACCAGAGGATCAAATTTAACATACAAGGACTCTCGCTCCCATTTCGTTAGTGACTGCTGAGTATTATTTGAATTTCCACGTGAAACAAGGGAATCCCAGTCCAGTGCACTTTCCGCAGCTAAAAATCCTGCCAACAATTTTAGTAACAGTAACAGTATAAAGTATAATTAGTACACAAATTTGAGAACCTCTTGAATTCAATATTTGAAAACCAGGTGTTTGAAAACCTTCTGATGACATAAACTGCTCATCTTCCGCAACCGTCGCTAATAATTGATTCTGATTTTGATCAGCCATCTCTTCCTCCCACTAAAAGTTGGTGGAAGTGAAATGAGTACTATGGATAATAAAACGACTTCCTCCGCAAGTCGTCAAAGGTGCATCAATCCACAAACAAATCTTAAATGCACTTGTTGAACGTCTGTCTCTGCCAAGAAGAACCTCTAAAATACCTATCTTCCACTATTTTGAAGAAACAATAGAAAAATATACAAGACAATTACTTAGGAAGAAATGGGACAGGACAAAAACAGACAAAAAAAAAGTTTCCAGTTTCAACAACTGAACGATTGTTATGATGATGTTGCTGATGATCTTGAAATTGAGATGATATGATGACAAACGACAACAAAAACATGATATCCAGATAGGATCCAGAATGTGAATGAACAAGTGAACATTTATGGATACAAAACGGATAACAGAACAGAACAGAAGAGACTAGACCCACACCGGGAGTCAACGTACAAAAAAAAGTTTGGATACAAAACGGATAACAGAACAGAGCAGAAGAGACTAGACCCACACCGGGAGTCAACGTACAAAAAAAAGTTCACCACAACTTCTTCATATAAAAAGGCACAATAGACATCAGTCAGGGATGAGAAGGCAGTATATGCAGTAGTATCAGAATAAAAACAAAAGTGGAGGAGTAGTCCAATCCACGTTCAGGATCGGGGCACAAAACAGAAGCCGCGAAGGAGCTGCCCAATTGCAGCCCCCTCTGGACTATTAATTACTTTGTTTGCAAAAAAAAACTTCATTCATCATGCATGATATACTAATGTGCGGATTCTGCAGATCTGCACAAAATGAAATAGTGCATAAAGTATGCAGATTTTGCATATTTGAAGTAAAAGTGGTCAAAAGGTGGGCTTATGCTTACATACAATTAGGATTCTTTATCCTATTTTGTAAGGTAACTTCATGTGCATAATAATGATACCAGTTAATTGTAGGCAGTTGGAAGGAAGCCGAGTTGTCTCAAGCTGGAAAAGTATTTATTATGATATGATGAAATATATAGTGTGGAATATATGGAAACCCGTAAATAATATGGAAATATGCATCAAACGTTCAGTTCAGCTCTCAAGTTCCCATCCGCTTACTTCCCAATGTCTGCAACTTTGCATACCTATTTATTAAATGAAGTTGCGTCTCTCTCTAACGACATCTTTAATTAGCAAGCAAATGCAGGTCCATTTTGTCAAGAAAGACACCCATCTAGTCAATGATACAATCATACCAATTATCATGCGTATTATGCTATATGCTATAGCCTTTCTTTAGGTTGTTAACACGTTTCGAAAAGCTAGATGGCATGAATAAACTGTGGATTGATTGTTGATTGGTTATTTAATGCAAATAACAAATGATAATCCAATAACAAAAGCTTGAAACCACATTTATTTTTTAAACTTAACGACTCAGCCTGAAAGTTCTATTTACTTCATTGCCGAAACTAGCGATTTTCTAAAGGCATCTGAGAATTTATTTATTAGAAACCTCAGAACTCTAACAAATTGCATTCGATTGCGTTCTCGACGGCGACGTTTGTACATTTGCATTGTGTACTGGTGAAGAAATCTGCTACCTGTATTAAAATTACCTGGTTTTATCAATATCTAACTCAAGTTAATCTAACTTGTGTTTTGTAACTATTTTTAGTATGATTGATTACTCCTACATTAATTACAATCAACCATTGAAACTAGCATAGCATTCACTTATGTTTTTGTGCAGAAACTATTTTGGCCGTAAATTTTGGATCTCATTGTCAGGTTCGGAATCGACAATCGGTATGATATTCCCTTCTTGCATACGCTAATTACGCTATGCATTGGAATTTAGCCACTATTATTTGATTGTATTACATGCATCTCTCTCTCTACCATCTAGCCACGACTACTGGGTAAGAAAGAAAATATGTTCGCATTGTGGAACTAAATGTAATACCCAAAACTACAACAATCGATCATAGATTCTGAAACACAACAACGAATAAATGAATACTATATAGTTTATCAGACTGATAACTGATATTACAATTACGTACTTCGACCCAGCGAATTTACAGCTCGTGACAGAGCCCCGTAATTTACACCGACGTTTTGAATTCCAATCCTTTCGCGAGTAAGAAAGTTGTTGGCTCCTATTGTTTTCACTGCTAGAATATTGAAAACTCCTGTATTCCGGAGTCCGACATTTGCCACCCCTACCACTCGACACGACATGTAATAAACAAATTCTACGTTTTAAAATGTTTGTTGCTTACTACTTAAAAGTTATTTAATAGGTGTAGGGTTTAGGGATGGGTAAATCTTAACTACTTACCAGCATTTCGGTACCCTACATTGAAAAATCCAATATTTCCTACAACAAACAGTAATTATTAGCACAATTAACACTTCTGAATACTAAAAGGGACAAAGGATTTAATGATAAACAAAGGCACATACTGTATCCTAGATTGAAGAGACCTACATTGCTGCAATGTATGTGCATATATAAAGAAACAAGCAAAACAAACAAATTAAAAAATAAATATTAGCTGCCAGGAAAATTAGAATTAGCGAGTGGAAAGTTTTTTTTACCATGTTTCGCCAAATCCAATTACTGAAATAAAAGTAATCCATGAAAGGAAAGTCTGCAATTGCCGCAATAGCAAAATATTATAGGTATTATATTTAGCCAAAATTTTATTGTATTTAAAGCATATATTTTCTTTAAATACGCTAGTCGTATAAGGTATAATTGAAATACTTTGAAAGAAACTCCGAACTGCATCTTTGATTAAATCTGTGGATCCTTGTTAGTGCTCAGTCAATCTATGAATCAGTGGAAAATTCTTAGCAAATTGAAATGCACATGTTGCT
>JAANSN010002381.1:0-24475 GCA_036850665.1 Dicranocentrus wangi | reverse complement strand
CCCCTGTTTTTGTGGAACGTGGTCCTGGCTGGTCTCTCCATTATCATGTTTTCCCGGTTTCTACCAGAGCTAGTTCATATCAATAAGGCTCATGGATTTTACCAGTCGTACTGCAAGCAGTAAGTACTATAATAACCTAATTAACCTGCGATTAATTTCAGATTTCAAATTAAGTTGGACTTGTGTAATAATTTCTGTAAATTCTGTGCTCATTATTACAGAGATCATTTTAATACCGCCACAGCCTTTTGGATTTGCATATATGGCGTTAGCAAAATTATTGAATTTGGGGACACCATGTTCATCCTCCTTAGAAAGCAAAAGCTCACCTTCTTACACACGTAATAATAATTAAGAAAACAATACTGGTTGAAAGTGTTGCGATAATTTATTAAAAAGGTACATATATTTCAAGCGAGTTTTTTATTTTATACTCTTCAGGTTTCATCATACTTCCGTGTTTGTTGCTTGTTTCTGGGGAATGCTCCGAGTGGACCCGGCCGCTCGATACTTCGCCTTGATGAACAGCTTTGTTCACTCTGTAATGTACAGTTACTACGCCCTTAAGGTTTGTCGGCTTTTACATGTACATGTACCAATACTTTAGTACAGATTCTGTAAATCGCAGTCTGAGATGTTACACATGACATTGAGAGGAAGAGGATATGTGTATAAATGCTCGAAGGTTGTTCTCGTCTATTATATTCGAATGGTTTGACAATAATTTAACAGGCAGCGCAGATAAAGCTTCCGAGGAAACTGGCCATGGCAGTGACTTCAGTTCAGCTCCTCCAATTCGCTACCGCAATCCTTATAAATCTTCTAGTTGTCTACGCAAAAGGTACTATATAGTGAGATCCGCATCCTCCCCTCCTCCGTGCAAATCTCCATTTTCCAATTCCAATAATATTTTATGATTAATTACACTTTTTTGCAAACTGAGTTGTAGAAAACAAAATGCTAAATATTTTCGCATTTTAATTTATTATTATTCCGATCCGATCCAGTAATGAAAACGGAGCCACGCTGTGAACGACCTGAAGACATTAATGTATTCTACTTCGTCCTCGCCATCGTCTATTTCATCCTCTTTGGAAACTTCTTTGTCGAGTCCTACCTGAAGAAGAAGCCAGTGAAGGCGAAGCCACAATAACAATAAATAAGCCAAACACTTTAAATCCCCATTATGTATCTCAACAACATATCATCAGAGGAGAGTTTCATTGACATTCATGATGAAACCTGCCCTTCCCACCCTGTATCATCATATCACCAATTAACACGTCAATTAACTTATAAATTACAGCTTCCAAGATTTCGAAGAAATAATAATAAATATATATATACTTCCCGGTTGAATCATGTGGAGAGTTTCCCATTGCGTACGTGTACAGTTTATGGTCGTCGATATAGGCGAGATATATAGCCTACTATCATCAAAAAATCACAATTTGATAATATCACACACCGCCATGCCATGCCATGCCATGCCACACACAGTAGCCAACCTCATTTATTCCCACTTGTCAGCAAAACAATTCACACACACACACACTCGGAATGTTCTTCTATACTATATCACCTAGGATCATCCATCTTGAACAAGATTGATGAAGGGATACAATACGAGAGTAGAAGAGGCAAGCATGGACCTTTTGTCCCGTGAAAAATGATTTTATGACCATAACCAATTTATCTTGCCTTCACCAACCTTAAAACCTTCTTCACTGGTCGCCTGCTTTTTTTTTCAGCAGACAGAGTGTATATAAGTATGTGGATGACCAAGAGACCTTTTTTCTCCTGCGGCTACTACACCTTTTCCCATGTCAGACAATTTCATGCCCACGAACGAACATGTTGCATAAAAGAAGAAGAAGACGAAGAAGGGACAAGAAAAAAGAAGAATCTCTTCCAAGAATTCAATTCATCTCATTTGCCCTAAACAGTGTGCACGGAGGACTCGTTAATATCTTATAAATAGGCAATTTGAATGCATGCAGAAACATTTGCAGCTAATCATCACAATGACGGTGTGGTGCGGATCGTGATCTCCTCACCACATGAGCAGCTCGCTCCCCAGTCCCATTTCTGTTTCGATTTTTATTATCTCAATTTTCCAAAAAGTTTCCCCTCCACTGCTGCTAGTAGGAGGCACATATTGGCAAAATGTTTTATTTTTCAAGATGCTCTGCTGGCTATCTATTATATATCTCATTGAAGAAAACTGCGGACATTTAACAGTGTATCGAGTTTCAGTACAGTTCTTATATATTTGCAGTAATTGCACGCATCTGCTCAGCCTAATACAACAACATCTATCAAAACTACTATTGGGCTTTCAAATTCCCTACGACATGTAAATTACTATCGTGTTGAAAGGATCACCTTCGGACACAACCAGTTAACCAGAATATCATTTAGGAACACAAGTACCTCTCTTGAGCTCCATTACTCCAACGTTTTGGGTCGTCGTGAGTGAGGGAGAAGAAGAGGAATGAAAAATACGTTGTTTTTAAAGTTATGGCCATTGGTTCTGGTGATGATTACGGTTATAACTTTCAAAAAGGACATTAAAAAGGGGCTTGATTTATGATCTGACATGAAGTCATTATTGAAAAACACTTGGATGAACAAAGGATCCCTTCTCTGGATCACTAACAATCTAACGAGCCACCTACTACGAGGTTGGGAGCCACGAAAAGGAGAAGAAAAAAAAATGGAAAAAGAGGGGATATATACCTAGTCGTCGTCTCCTTTTTTAATATTTTGACCGCTATCTCCTTCTTCCCTTTTGTCCTTGTGCTGAAAACCGTATTGCATTTCGCTCCATTCACGTCAAGAGCATTTAGTGCAGGTCTTCTTGAGAAAACTATACGAGAATTCTTCAAGAAGGACACAGCAGCATGCTTTAAATGGGAAAATGGAACTTCATTTGAACCACACGGAAATCGATTATTTGTGCGTAGACCAACTGTGGGGGAAACAGAAACCAGCAGTATAAATTTTTTTCCCTGTAAACAAAAGTGTAATCTACGTTAATTGAGCATTTATAGGATCTCCAGCAACAGATTCCGCTCAGCGGAATGTTCTTTTCGGCCCCGTAATTGAAAATATTTGTTGCACTTTGCATTTCTCTTCCAGCTTTCTGAATGAACACCCACCCGTCCTTCGAGACATATCAGTCACACATCCGTAGTTGGATGGTCTTCCCTTGTCATTAAAGTGTCTAATAGCTTCCCTTTTAACCAGATTACATTCCTCAATATTGACTCAGCGAATTGTCTTAAACTTAATTTTATTTTACTACAGGAGATATTACGAGGGTGTGGGAAAGGGAGAAAATTGTATTTTCTCTCGTGTTGCTCCCTCTTGCATTGCCCCCCTCGTGACTATTATGAATACCTATACACACAACACAACTATTGCCCTTTTTCGAATTGAAAACTATTTGCTGTTCGGGGTGCATTTATTGCTAGACCCGATCATTCATTGAGTCATCCAGGATCTGATGTGAGTGAAGAAGAGTGAGCAACAGCCTAAAGGAAGGAAAGTGCTTTTTGCATCTTCGGTCTTCGGCATATAATGAAAGGAACCACATTGTTGTTGTTAGCATTAAAGCCCATAACTCGGAAGAGGGGACACAATATGTGGATGAATGAATGAAAGATGCAGGGACATGCTTGTGTGGTTGATGTCGCCCGTAGCAGAATCTACTTTTCCGGTGGTGGTGGTGATGGTGGTGAATGAGCGAGGGGGCACTATTTAGGAAGATGCATGTATGCACAAGCATTTTCCTCCAAATCCCATTACATGGAAACGGCGACGGTGGTGGTGGTGGTGGTGGTGACAGTGGCATCAGCGGTTCATTACAGCGTGGACACGAAACAACAAGTCTTTTCAAAGTAAAAAGTATTACCGCACAAGAAAAAGCACTATACGGACTCTCCTCCTGAAATAGGGGGGAAAACCTGGTTTGGGACGCATAAACAAACCGGCGCGGCGCGGTTCTATATATTATATGCTGTTGTTGTGTTTTCTTATTAAATCTACACTCACTCTCTCCCACTTGCAGAGTGTCGGCGGAAGAATAGGCGAGAAAAAGAAAGAGAATGGGACGAAACTGAAGGAAATAATGGAAATTTAGGGCATCATCAGTTCTCCTTATTTTAGCTCAACCAGGAGCCATTCAATATTATGTACAATATTATACGAAAGTAGGAAGAAGAAAAAAGGGAAGAGGGGATGAAAATAATAGATGATATTCCTTTTTTTAACCATGAACCAACTCGGAAAATCATGAATTATTCTTTTCTTCTCGACGAAGCCCTTTTTTTCTCACTTCTCAATTCTCAGAGTGTTGAGGCGAGGTTGGTGTCGGTCGGCACCCGGCAGTGGAGAAAGATGCGTTTTGGATCGCGTATTTGTATGTATGTGCTTTTTGGTCCGCATATATGTGCATGACAGTTCACTCACTCAACTGAGCGAGCGAGCACACTCCAGTACACATCAGATGCATTATCGTCATCATGAGAGAGTAGAGTACGCTTCTTTCTTGTGCTCAAGTCTTTTGTAATGGCATTTGATTATTATTACTGTGAAAGTGGGCGTCTTCCGAAACATTATGGGAATAAAATATGAATCACATTACTCTATAATATAACATCACCATCATGCGGTTCAACATAATGGGCATCATTTATGCACCACGGGGTCATGAAAAGGTGGCAGTAGGCGAGCAATGGGCTCTTACATTCGAATCCATTGTCTGTGCGCACTTCGTCTTTCACTTCGGTTCAACGATTATAACAAAACTGTAGAGGAATATATCGGGGGAGAATTGTGCACCTGCAGTATTTTTAAGAAAGATAATGTATGGATGGTATATCTAAGCGCATTATAGTTAGTACTACCGACCCAACCGATATGTATTTCAGTCCATTAGAATACTATGAACTCCGGGAATAAAAGACATTGACATTTTCCCCCACGCGCACAGTTTCTGGAAATATTACTAGTCGGTAAAAAAAACACTAGATATGTAAAGAATTGAGTTGGAGTAATTTCAAACGACTTTCGGTAATCTCCTGATGATGCTCTCTGCTGAACTAGATGTAAAAGCGCCGAAGTTTTTGCGTTGCGCTCACCACTATTCACCATACACTAATTTTGAAGAAGCTGCAAGGGGTTGGGGGTTTGGGGCGCTATTTGTCACCGTAAATATATTACATCAAGGAAGGCCGCCGCCGCCGCCGCCTGCACTCTCGAGTCACTCGCATTTACTTGGACAATGAAGTTTCAAAAATAGTTTGAAGATTTGAATGCAAGATTTGACGAGGAAAAATGAGGAATGTCATTTAATTCCCTGCGAAAAATATTTGTTTGAGAAGTTGAACGAAACGAAAAGCTCAAGAAACTCGTGTTTAGCTACGCACTATCATCTAATGTGCACCTAATGGAAGCAATGGAAGAGGAGGATTTCTGCCATTTTTCCCGTCTCCGTCTCCAAAAATTGTGGATGGAGAGCCCAAGTTAATGATGACAATGTTGATTGCATCCATTACGTTTCTGAGTTTTTTGCTGAGTGTCGCTAAATAAGAATAAGGCAGGCATTGTCGTCTCCGCTAAAAAAAAGTGAAATCATAGGGTTGGTTATGAGGACATGAAAAAACCCGGGAGGGAGCATAGGAACGAGTTAGCAACTAAACGCGTAAATGCATGCATATCACACACAACAGTTGAGAACTTTATAAATATACATACATTATTGTGTTAAAGTTGTGTAATAAGATGCAAGGCAAGCATGTACCTCCACACAGAGTCGCAAGCGAAGCAATAAGTATATGGAAGGAGTCGTATAGGAAGGAACAGAGGCGGAAGCATTATTTTGTATGTTGTGGGCTGAACTCCTTAACTGCATCCCGTGCTAGTTACACTTAAGAATCAACTTAAAACACAAGATTTTCCCCAGATTTTGTCTTTTATATCCAGTTCCTTATTTTCGCTAGAGCAAAGAAAAGAAAAAATTATTACGGAGGACGACGAGAAACCAAAGAAACTTTTTGTAGACGGATGTCACACAACACAACCGAGAACCCTCCATCCACCAGACTGAGGTTTCTACATCTAATGTATTTTTCTTAAGTTATATGACTCCTGATTCTGATCAGTAAAAGAGGGAACAAACATATGAAGACAAATGTCATGTTTTGAAAAAAGCGAAAGAATCGTGGAAGCAACCAAACCCACAAACATTTAAACGAAAGACACACTACTACTGCTCCGAGCTCCTACTTACTTTAGTTTAATATACCTTTGTTTTCGGTTCAACTTTGCTTTGAGTATTTCTGCCTCTTCTGTCCTCTACGCACACAATGATGATGATGACACAAGTTGCACCTCGAGGAAAAAAGGAAACTCTCTCGGATTTTGTTAGAAAAGAGCGAGGTTGGTTTGTTGCTGCACTTGGTAATTTCATTAAGGAAATCAGATAACACTCTTTTTAATGTCCCTCATCATGAAAACTTAAATCTTGTCTTGCTTACTTATTTCCTCTTGACTTGGCTAACAACTTGCCAACAAGACGTTTTTCTCCTCTGAAACAGTAGCATAATATCCTTATCACTATCGTACAACAATAAGAGTCAAGTAGTTTCTTTTTCTGGTGGAGTTCCCTTCTTTTTTTTTTCTCCTCACTCTCTGACTGAACTCTGTCTGATAGATCTCTCCAAGATCTGGGAACGATTTCTTTACTACTTTGTAAAGTGGGAATGAGAAAACTTTTGTTCACCTCATTATTAGCATTAGCCGTATGACAAGTTTCAAAAGTTGTTGAATTTCAAAGAAAAGGAGAAGAAAAAAACTGACTGAGCGGATGGTGACAGACGAATGGAAACAAGAGTGGATGGAGTATGGAGTAAGCTTCACTTGCTCCATTATTTGTAGCACCCACCACCAAGTCAAAGTCAACCTCGGATTTTTTTAAGGAGGAGGAGGAGGTCTGATTTATTATTATTGCGAGAACATTAGCAGCTCACAAGTCTTGGTTTAGTGCAATTAAATAGGATACAGTTCGGATTTCATTTCCATCTTTCAATAGAGAAACAAAAACGGGAATTTCCAAAGAGTTTCTTTTTTTTTATGTATATACCTATTCTGCTCGGGCGCACGGAATTTCATTTCGAATTCCATTGTCATTTTTTATGTAACTCTCGGTGTTCATCCTGTAATTCAATCCCTCACTCTTTTTTATTATTATTATGCTGGTTCGGGCNTCATTTTTTATGTAACTCTCGGTGTTCATCCTGTAATTCAATCCCTCACTCTTTTTTATTATTATTATGCTGGTTCGGGCGGAGCGGAGCTCTGCGAGAGAGAAAAAAATATTTGCATTCCGGGCTGTATGTAAGTATATTGTCACAGGAGGTAGGACATTTTAACTAAACCGTTGAATAAAGATTTCACCACAATAACAATTTCCACTGCATATTTTATCTTTTTGCATGTATGCACATATCCCCTTTGTTCTTTTTCCCGAGTCCCATTGTGTTTTCTCATCGGGGCTTTTTACCTTTTTTGTGATTGTCCTGTATCATGTCAACCAGCCCTTTGGCCTTGTATCATTTGATTGGCAGTGGCAGTGGCAGTGGCATGGGGAACCACGAGAATGTCTTGGCCCACACGAAACCATAATAATATAGTCAATGGCAATATATAGGTATGTAGCATAATAATATATATAGCGAGCCAGATCCATGTCATACTCAGACTTCCTTTCTTCCCTCTTCTTCTGTAGTTTTCCCTTTTCTTTCTCATTCCAGTTCGTCTTGCACTTTCTCAAAACTACTGCCCCTCCACAAAAATGCATAATATCCTTGCGCAGCCAAGAAAATGAAATCGTGGTTCTCATCCTCCTCGTCGGTCGGTGGTGGTTCTTGAATTTACTGGTGTTCAAGTGTGGAATGGAATCATATTTTCCCTAAAGGTGGTTATTCCTATTGAGGGTTCTATAACTACTTCCATTGTGTGCATAGTATACAACAAAAATGTACATTCATTTCCAACTTGTGTGTGTATTCCTTTGAGGGGAGAAAATTGAGGGTGAATGAAAGGGAATATCACAAGCCCCTGCCATGTATGCATGTCGAGGAAGAGAAATGATGTGAACATGAGGAATCGAAAAGGAAGTCTGTCAAGTTGATCAATGATCAGCATCAAAGAAAACATGCCGATGAGGTAGTAGTAAAGTAATATGTTGGCTAGGTATTGTACGGAGCGTCAGGGTGCAGCGCGGCGGGAGTAGCACCCCAAAAAATCCAAGTAAACATGAGATTTTAATAGAAATATGAAACGAGTACCTTACTCGAGTTACAGTTCCGCTCAATTTGAACAATAGATTCGTCTTTTGCAATTTCCATCTGGGGGATGATATAAAAATAGGGATACACAGTAATTAGATTGTTGCGTACCTGACGACATCCGACATATACACACTTGAAATGAAAGGGTCTAAAAAATGGAAGGGAGAGCAGCTCAAAATATTTCCCAAGTTATTCTAAATAGCATCCCTGTAAGCTAGACAATTTCCATCAAGTTGCCAAATTCGTAACATCATCGCAGTTTATCGAGTGAAACGGTAGAACAATTAGTTCAATTAGTGAATTTTCTTTTAAAAAAATGGTTATTGCTCCGTAAATGGAAGTCATGCCCAAAACAAGCTTTTTTAAATGTCGTTGAAGTCGTTTTTGTAAAACATGGGATAATAATTGCGTCTGATTCCCATAAAGTTGTTACCAGTGAGGGTTTTGGTTGTAATAATCACGATTACTCTCGCACTCCTTGAGTACAATCGACTCTACTGACTCTACTCTACACGACATGCATGTCTATATGGAGTGTATTGTGTCATGATGACTCGGCTAAAAAAAATCTACTAAACTTGTATCTTGCCATTTTTGAGGCAATTACTATTGCGCCATCATAATAACTTTGAATTATGTATTTGGCCCAGTGGACAGTATCACAGGATCCGCGTCAACTTTTTGCATGCTCCTTTTCGGTGTCCTTTCCAAAACTCGCGAAAACGGTTTCCTACTTTTCTGTCAAATGTTTACCATTACAGTTATCACAACTTACCTTACATACAAAACAACACTACTCACACTTGTCCGTTAGACATCTGTACTTATCCAACATTAATAAATCCATCTACTCATACCCAATGTGATCCTTTTAGATTCAGCAACGTTTACCGGCGTAATAGCAGCCCAGAAAGGGATTAGAAGGCTCTGAGATGCTAATCAAATTAAAAATTCTTGTAGGGCAACTAGGTTGAGCCTCATCGAGATGGATATCGATAATACAGATGTTATTTTCTCAAAAGGTACGTCATATAATACGAGATGGTGATTAGAGTGATGACAAGGCGGCAGCAGCATGCATTCCGAAGAATACACGATCATTATATTATTATAAGCCTTTCTCCCTCTTCTCTACTTTCCTTTTGTTACTCTCGCAGATTGTTTCGTTCCAAGAAAGGAATCAGTGTGTAATAATATCATATTCCGAGGAAAATATTCCCCTAAGCAGAGCGTTCATTCCCGGTTGTTATATTATTATTATTATTACTAGAGAGTGGAATATTATGACGAGTATGAGATGAGAGTTCAGGTAGGTAGATTGCGTAAAAAGACATAATCACCATGTTCACATCCCATATACTCCACACTTAAGATGGGTGTTCCATTTTATGGCACCATTTCTACCATTCCTAACAATATTACACAACGATTTGCTCCATCCAACTAATGTAAGTATTAGACATTCCGTATGTATGCTTTTTATCCTGTAATGCACCCGTCCGCGTACACACAAAATTGAATCGTCGAGAAACATGTTACAAACTCATAGGTTCATCACTTTTCAAAAAAATAAATGTTCCGCTTCACTCTCCATTCCATTCCTTTATCCGGGTTCCTCACTTGATTGAGCTGCACAGCATTACCACCTGAGAGAGAGATATGTTTTAGCACTTAATAATTCCATGAGCTCTAACAACTACATCAATTCGAAACACTTAGTGAGTACCTTATAATTCACGAAAATGGAATTTGAAAGGGAAAAGCGAAATAGGGAGACTGAGACTACCACACGGTATATACGTATGTTTTACTAGATCAATGCATAGATAGTGAATATTATTATACTCTCAGAAATGAAAATCCACGACGAGGCGCTCTATGATCCGAAAGCATCGTGGTCCATGGAACAGTTGCACCAAAAGTATCTATAATCTCTGTATTAATCCGTAATTCGCCTAGAGAACTTCAACCCCTTCCGTTCGTTCCGTGTGTGTGTATTATGTATACCATGTTGTAGATGAGTGGAGGAGTGATCACAAAAGGAAAAATTCGTGCATGTCTGCCTGTAACCTGTAATAATCTTTCGGGAGCTAATTGGCAGTAGACAGCTAACCAGTGTTACAAATCCCTTCAAATTGCTTTATCTCGATTTTACAACGCAAATGCAAGTAATGATGATAATGACTAACCGTGTACAAATTATATAGGTATATCTCATGCTCATATGTTTATCTATAAAGTTTTTGGTCAAAGACTTTTCTGGATTGAGACCTGATCATTATTATTACAATTTATAAGAGATGATAAATATCTTTATTCCGAATCTATCTATAGAGCCCCATTTGAAGGATTCTTTGAAAAATACTCTCTATTAGCCTCCTACTAATCACTAATCACAAGGATGGAGTGGTGGAGGACCCTCCATTTAGTTTAAGCCTTATTCATTTGAAATATTTCCAAACTCGTAGGTAAAATTAATGTATCGCTAGAGAGCGGAAATAAGGGAAAATGGATAATATGTGTTTTGCAGCAGCATCCGTCTAGAGCCCAAAAGCTCTCTCCGGGCATCATCACTAATTCCAATTAAATTTTTTTCTTCTTCTCCTCCCTCCCCCATTATATAAGAGTACGAGTACACATTATACTCCTTAGCTTAGTTGAATTTGGAAGAACGTGCCTTATGAGCTGGGAATACTTAAGAGTGTGCTGGGCACACAAATAGTAAAGAAAAAAGGAGAAAGTTTTTTTTTCCAGGTTTCAAATGTGCTCCCAGCTTTTTCATCCCCGAGGAGCCATTTTTCACATACTCTTGAAAATGGAGTGGGCTTGTACAATGCTCAAAAACTCTGGTAATGGTTACACTTTACTTTTTTTTATAGAAACTTTCCCCTTCCAGGGGAAAAAACGAAGCATCTACATAGTTGGTTTGGTGCGTGGTGGTGGTGATGTAATGCTTGTTACCACACCATCCAGCCAGTGTGGTGCGGATACCAGTGATATATACCTACTAACGAATGTGAATGCATCCCTTTAAAACTTCTGTTTTTCGCTCTGGAAGCTGCTCTCTAACTATTCGCATTCCCTAGACCAAACAACATCATGACGATGATGATGATGATGGGATCAGGTGTTAGATTTCCGTGTACTTTTTTCTCTTCTCAATCGACCCTTGTGAGAATCAATGAATCTTGTGCTGGGACGTAGTAGTGGTAGTAAACAACCCTCAAGAGATTTGTATACCACGACGGAGCGGAGGCAGAGAAATGATCATTTTTTTTTTTCAGTTTCCTTCCTGGGTAATACGGGGACGTACACGGGACATAAATGCATCCTCTCTTTAGGAAATGGTATAAAGGGTGCTTGAGCACGGTTAGTAGTGGTTTTGGCTGCCATTGTTATTACCCCTAAAAGTTGGGCACACTTCAAGTTGGAAAAAAGTGATGGAAATGTAAGTAGCCGTGTGAAGTATGTATATGTACACGACGGAGCACACGAGTTGCAGCACTGGAGAGGGTTTATTACAACATTATATATAGGTATATATTATTTGGCTGCTCGGTTTTTTTGTGCAACTGTTCTAAATGTTATCTATGACATTATTATATGTTCGTCCACGTTCTTCACGGGTATGAGCCCCCACTTGCAAAAAATCATATCCAGTGCTTCAGGCTATGTAGAGAGAGAGGTATGATTCTCGGCTGTCGTTTCTTAACATCCTGTTCGAAATCTCTTTTACAACTTTTGCCATATATCTATGACATAAACTAGTCAAACTATGTTTCTAATGGAGTGATCAACCCTAGTTTCTGATTTACTACAATAAAATGGATATTTCAAGAATTTTATGACCGCGAGGGATCCACCATCATGCAGCAGCTACTAGCCCCTAGCTACTTCTTCAAATTATATTTTCCACAAGGAACTTATCCAGACAGCGATTAATAAAAAAAGAAGAAGAAGAGGAGAAAGGGCTGTCGTCCACGGTGGTTTTCTTTCGAGGATATATTTTCTCGATGAAAAATCGAGATAATATCGATATATATATATATATAGGAAATGCTCAAGTAGCTCCCAGCCTAGCTTTACACAATTTTTTTTACTCTGTTAGCCTGCAAAATAGATCATAGATTACAGTCAAAGGATCACGATCGGACAGAGGATATTGCCTTAAGAGCACGCATAAACAAACGCACCAGTTGAGAATCAATATCAATGTGGACATTATATAAGAAGAGAGCAAGAGGAGCAAGCAGGATCGAGGAGAATGTACACGGAACGGAAATAGGGAGCAGTCGAGTACGAAGAGTAAAAACGCCTAGAGAGAGAGAGAGAGAGTCGCTTTTCAAGCACAATTTTAACTTGTAGACGTGAAGATAAAGGATCCGAAAGCGAGGCTTTGTACGCACAAAGCCTCAAACCGTATCGTATGAAGTACAACCATGTCATGCAGTCGTCGTATCGTATCCCCTGCCTCTGAAGGAACTGTGAGAAGAGCACACACACCAGCACCACCACCACCACCACCACATCATGATGATCGTCTCGGCGGTATAAGGGCGAAAAGATTCAGTTTCAGTTTAGCTTTGGTCGAGGGTGGATCTGTGTACGAGCCGGGGATTTTTTTTGTCAACAGGCTCCGTCAGTGAAAAGCACACTGGGAAAAACAGACATTTGATATATCCCAAGTGGAACCAAGCTGGGAACAAAAGAAGGGGTTGGAGTTGTTGGAGTGGTGTGTATCTGATTTTCCATATTGTCTTTTTTTATTTTCATTCGGCGAAGGTTAATAGCTCAAGTTTTCCATTAAATAATATGGACTAAAACATATACATAATATACAACTGTATTCTATGCACATGCATCTTTTTTCATATTAAGACTTACTAAATTTCCAGAGAGATATTTAATAGTGAGATATAAACTTCCATAACAAGAAGGAAGAGTGATTGAACACATGCACACCAGTTCCCCGGAACAATAATAATTACACCCGATAAAGTTGCTATTTCGCTAATGGACTCGATTCAAGCATGTTTGATTGATTGATGAGCATATAATCTCTGTTTGCTCGCCATCCCAAATTTATAATCCGCTCAGTTATTCAGCTTCGCTACACACTCATCCAAAAGTGATTCATTCACTTATTGTCCGGAAGAGACAAGATAAAACTATAGAACACGTATATCGTCTGTCGCCTGTGAAGTGTGCGGGATTTTCATTCTTAGCAACTTTTCTTGTTGATGGGGAAATTCGTCAGTATTGCAAAAAAAAAAAAGAAAGAAAGAGTTGCATACCGCGTGCTAGACATCTCATGCGTGTGCATTTTATTTGTGTCTTGTAATGTAACTAACTGCTGAACTGATTTAAAGTGGAGTGTGCTGCTTTTTTGAGTGATTTATTGTATTCGAGTTACATTTGAGTATCTCTTCTTGGATGATATTAAATGGTTTCATGAGTTCGTTCCCGGGCGTCACGTTTTAAAACACATTTTTGTTGAGTAGTTGTTGAGACTGAAAATAATACAATTTGCAATTTGATTGGAGTATCCTTCCTGTCCACCACCACCACCGAGTAACATTGTGTTGGGTTGGGTTGGGTTTAATCAAGACAAAATATATATTTCACCGGAAGGGGAAGCGTATATAATCTTGTATTAAGTTCATTCGCTCTAAGCTGCACGGTGATATACAGTCATTCAACTTTTACATTTAATTACTCCACTCAGTCGTTAACGTGCTCAAGCTTATAGACTTTTTAGCCAAGCCAAGAAGGAA
Organism: Dicranocentrus wangi; assembly: GCA_036850665.1. Taxonomy (NCBI): domain Eukaryota; kingdom Metazoa; phylum Arthropoda; class Collembola; order Entomobryomorpha; family Entomobryidae; genus Dicranocentrus; species Dicranocentrus wangi. The sequence continues at coordinate 10,344 of JAANSN010002381.1, read as the reverse complement.
GCAAAAAAAGAAGAAAAGCGTTGACGAGAGAAAAAAAATAGCGAAAGAAGAATCATAATAAATTTGATTGTCCTACTTTTAGGTAAGTAATGCAAATTTAATTACTTCTATTTACGAGATTTTATAGGAGCTGCAAGGCTGCTAAAGCATTAAAAATAAAACGAGCGAGATAAATTTGACAGTGGGGGCAACGCGCGTTCATGAGGTGGCAAAGGAAATACATAGAATTCATCATCAAGACATTTTTCATATGGTAGTCAACCATGAAAGCTATAATATAACCTTCTTTCCTCCTCCTCCTCCTCCTCAAATCTCATTTTCCAAGAAATCAGCGCATTACCACGAACGATGTTGGAGAAAGCAGACACAAAACTTTATTTATCATCTTATATATTGTTAAGAGAAGGTTTATAATTGAAAACTGGCAGGGCCGCCGCCGACTCGCCTAGCTCCACTGTTTAGCATTTTTTGCCTGAGTACGTGTTGAAAAGAAGTAAAATTTGCCTGGGTTTCGTTTACGGGATCGCTATATCGTCATCGTCGCCACCTAGGACGACCCAACTTCCTTTAAGAAGTGGGAGTTGGAGGAGCTCGCATGGAATGAGCCAACTCCATCAGTTGTGCCTTATATATCGATATTAAATTATATTGTACGGGAGAAAGTTTCAATTAACTGAAACACCCAGTAAAACAAGAAAAATGGCTGGGTTCTATTACACTTGGCTCTCTTTCTTCAATAAGCAACTTACTTTTGCCTTATATATCGATATTAAATTATATTGTACGGGAGAAAGTTTCAATTAACTGAAACACCCAGTAAAACAAGAAAAATGGCTGGGTTCTATTACACTTGGCTCTCTTTCCTCAATAAGCAACTTACTTAAACCAAGCCAAGACATAATACTACTACGACTGTTCCAGGAAATCCCTCTCTCTCTCTCTCTCTCTAGTTTTAGAGATTTTCCTTCCTTCACGAATCCTATTATATCAAGCTATAAATTGTCAAAAAACGAGATGAAGGGATAGAAGAACCTTCTGGATGTTACACTCCAAAAGGTCGACTCCTCCGCAGGCTGTATAGACGTAGTATTGACTCCTTAACACTAAGGAAAAAGTAGTGCGTGAGGTGGGCCAAACTTTTATATTTTCTAATTGGAATTAGATCCAACTTTCCCCCACTTTTTATATAGTTTTAGCTTGTTTCTCTGTAAAATTCTGAAAGTATCTACAAAAATCCGTTGGAGGAGAGAGAGAGAGAGAGAGAGGATAAGAACAAGTCAGTTCAAACTTGATTATGTTGTATCACTGTCTCTCTCCTCAGTCTTCTCCACCACTTCTTAAGACAGACCAACCGAACCTGCCACCAACAACGTATCTCTCTGACATTCCATTCTTTCTCTAAATATTTTTTGCTCTCGGAGGAGCATGCTCTCTGTTTATTGCACGCAATACAAAGGAAAGCTGGAAGGAATAGCCTGGAAACAAAAAAAAAAATCTATTTCGCAAAGGATCATTTTGTGCTAATAAAGTCTTTGTTATTGCGACCGAGATTTGCTCAGACGCGGCGGACGCGGCTACTCTATTCTGCGAGGTTCATATACGTCCATGTAATACCTTTGTGTGCAATATTATCATTAATCTTTGTCGTCAGTGACTCTAAGGATTTCGCGTGATAACTTTTTCACGTTTTGTGTTGCACCGAGGATTATTGTTGTGTTATGCAGGTTATGCTTCTATTTTTTATGTATGTTTCTGCAGCTTTGAGACGGAAATGAAAGAAAGAAGGGGATAAAGTCGACTGTAATAATGACTATAAAAAGAAATACAACTGGAAATTGAATCATTTTCTTTGAATTCCGCAAAGAATGCTATTATTCCCTGCATGCACATGATGGCATTTTCGTCTCAACCCATTTTCCACATTTCCGAAAAATAGGAAAAGGTCTCTTTGAAGAACAAAGAAAAACTCTTGGAAAAGAGGCAGACCCACATTATTCATCCAATATTCCAACTTTTCGCATTCATATTTGATATTTAGGGAAATGATCAAAGTTTGTTTGCAGTTTGCCAAAATAACGACTGAAATTTCCTGGAAGTGGGCTCCTCATTCCTGCTATATAATAATTATTGTTTACCTTGAAGATTTTCTCATCTTTCGTTTTTTGGTGATTTTGGGCAACAAAAATTATATAAGGATGGCCCAGTTTATTTTTAAACAAAAAATGTAAACGAGAATCAAGAAAGTTTTGAGAAACGACGGGGAAAAGATTGGCACCAGCCAGTGCCACTAGATTTTCTGGAAATCTACTTAAATACATATTTTTTGGTATAATGGAGGAAACGGAAGTCGTAAAAAGCACCCGATAAAACCGGGATAGGTGAGGAGTTTTCATGGTTTTCCTGATTACTCTCAGTAGTATTTGTTGCGGTAAGTGTTGTAATTCAGATCAAACCCGAAATAACGGAAACCATTAAACTATAGACGGATATTATACATGTTTTTGACGGTTCTGTTACTTTTCCAGTTGAACGTGTACAATCTCAAGACGAAGCGCTTTTTTTTTGCATGTCTTGTCGACTTTTTTTTAGAGTTATCAGGACTTGGTTTTAAAATGAAACCAAAGTACTTGTGTCATATTTACACACTTCTACTCAGAAAAAAATTACGTTAATATCCAAAACTCAAACATAAACTACCCGCGAAACTGTAGGAGAGAGAGAGGAGAGAGAGCATCTCCTCCAGAAAATATCAAAACCTGCGCTGTCTGCTTTACCTCCATCCGTAAATAAAAAAATTTCGGTTTTATTTACATTCAAAAAAGGCTTCATGAATTTAAACGGGAGAACAGAAATTTTGTGTAAAAAGTGGGAGCGAACAACAGAACAGAGCACACACACACGCACACGTCGTCGATATGGAAGTGAGGTCTGGAAACGGCGAGCACATTAAGAAGCCCTAAATAACTCCGGCACACAAGATTAGGTTGGTCTTCTTCTTCTTCCGCTCAAGAAAATGATAAAGTCTAAAAGTGTATTTCTTCTTCTCAATGCGCTCTTTGTTGAATTCTATCTCAAACTTATCGTAGAAGACTCTCATGCCTTCTCGTCCTCATTCCTTTTTCTGCCTTATTTTTCCACACGAAATAATATCCGTCTCGGGTTGGCCGTAGACGGCGGATCTGCTCTACAGCAGCAACGGGACACGCAGCTCTTTCTTTCTTCCAGAGAGAGACGAGAGTCTTTTTTTCCTTCTTCTGAGAGTGGATGTGGATAAGCGTGTACAATGTGTGAACGATTGTATAAAAAGTATAAATACACGCATTGTATTGTATCCCAATATCGCATACCACACTTTTCTACAAGATTCTTTTCGACTCTCCATGAAATCTGAATCAATCCAAAAGAGTCTCTAAAGGGATGATGATGATTTCCAACTGTATAACAAAAAAATGTGTAAACCCCGAACTATCCCGTCTCTCGTCTGATACATTATTTTACGTACACAAGATTAGACAAAAACGCTCCGAAGGCTCGGTTAAAAAAATTCTTCCAGCATTTTATCGCGATTTTATGGACCAGTTACGACGGCACAGCAGCAATATCGCGACTGAAGGCAGATGGGTGTTTTGAAAAAGGCTTTGATTTTCTGATAGGAAATTGGAACGAGTTGTATAGCCGCGAAGAAGCTGCTGAGAGATATGACGTGGCTTCGGGGAAGCGTGTTACATATATGATTTGAAATGTTGGCTAAACGGGATAGAAAACGAAACGAAATGTAGCATACTGACTGAATATTTGTTTTTACTGCACCGCAAAAAACATATTTGAAATGCAGTTTATTTGAGTGTAGACATCAGATACAATCGTTAGGAATCTCCGTTTTCATCATGTCATATTTAATATTACGCAATTCCACTCCACCTAACATTTCAATCCCAGCGTACAAGTAGCGGTTCACTTTTCGAAAAGTATTGCTGGCATTAGTGGTTGGTATTTGGTATTCACTAATTTTGTCAACACACTCTCGAAAGCGTCTATGCTAACGACCAATAACTTTCCATAAGTGATCAACCAAAATTACTGCACCATTTCCAACCTTCATCGAAAAATGGTAATTTGCATCATTCTTATTTTAGAGGCTAATAAAGAAGCTCCACGCACTCTTAACATTACCGTCATATTTTTTTACTCCAGCAAAGAAGGTCTAAAGAAGAAGAAAAAAAAAGAGGCTCACCGTTGTTGTTGATGAAGCCGAATGATCAGAAGGGATATTTTTTTGAACTGGACAAGAAAAAATTATATGATGACAGACATAATCGGATGAATTTTGTAAAGAAACGCCCCATCAGCAATCAACCTACCTTTGGTGCATCATTACAAGCGTTTTACGCCCAATTTAATCCCTACTCTCTCCGTCGACCCTTCAAGAAGATTAAAAAGCGATAAGGGTTAGAAGAAGAAGAACTTCTTTTCTTGTTTCTCCAAACCTAAAAAACAATCTACTTCTCAAGAAATGCTTATAGGCAACCGGCACAAACGTAGTAGATACACACATGTGGTGGTGTGGTGATGTGGTGATGCATCCTCCCGGTGGATCCAGGTTCAGGGTGATATAGTAAATGTTGTGATGAGTGTATGACAGCCGAATAAAAAACAGCAGCATCACCACAATTATCATCACCATCCTGAGATGCATGCATGCACCGAAGATGAGTCGAGATTGAAGTGATGATGATAATAATAATAATAATAGAGGATATAAAAAGGAATCTATATTTATGAGTCAGCTCAGCACCAGGTTCTTCACTCATCTCCTTTCTTTCAATAGCTTCATTTCATATTCCCAGAAAAGGGCATACTCATGCACCTGGGTATGAAAATTGGCTTATATGATGTTCGTTCTCTACTACGATGATGTCCGTTTAGTATGGAGCATCGTCGGGGAATGCACGCATGCAAAAGTTGTATAGCGCTTGTGTTGTGTTACACATGTATATACACGGGTTGACTAGTTGGCTCCGTGTAGGTACAAGACTTGGTAGGCACATACATGAAACTTTACTCTTGTTTGATGTCAAAAAATTTCAACTTTTTATACCATCCCATCACCCTGCGTTCCCTTATGCCCAACTGCTGTAGTCGAGATTGTGGCTACTTTGCTTGCTTGCTTGCCCTTTCGCTGACTTTTATGAATGCCTAGTAAACCAACACCCAAATCAACTTGAACAACTTTATAATAATCATCATAATTTTCCCCAAGTGATGAAAGGGCTGATGCCGGGAGACAAGCTCGAAAAATATGGAAAGGGCACAAGGCAAGTTTCGTGAGTTTTCAAAAAGTCATCGCTTAAAAAAGTGAATCGAATATCGTAAATGATTTTTCGTGTGGATTAGTCTTGTGATCTGTATATATGTGTTCAGGTGTGTCCGTCATCATATAACTTTGACGCTGCATGCATCTACTTACCATGCTAATATGACAGTTGGTGCGTGCATTTAATTCACTTGATTTATACTAAAAATCTCAAAAAAGTGTGTATACTTTTCCGAGAAATCTGCATGAGGTTTAGGGCAACATTGAATAATTTTTCTAACATTTTGTGTCTTGTCGAGACTGAGCAAATTATTTTCCAGGAAATGGAAATTCGACTTTTTTCTCTTTTCCTTTTTCCCCCTTCTTGTGAGGCAATTATATTTATTTTTCTGTTTCGTGTTTTCTTTGGAATGGGGCTAGAGCATGTTGAGAATTGAAAACTTTGAACTACTAATAACAATAAGCAAATATAGTCGTGTATACAGAGTGAGTGGTGGTCGAAGACGAATCATGAGGTCATCATCATTGCGCATTCATTATCCTCCTGTTGAAAACTTTTTTTATTTACATTTTCTGGTCAATCCCGTAGGGCGAGCAATATGTCTGACAATAATGATTGAAAATCGTCAAACTGAATATGTATATATCTCCTCGATCTCACTCAGCTCTTGTTAGAAACAAGAAGAAACATTTGAACATTTTTGGGCAGTTACGTCAGCCTTGGAAAAACACGACCAGTTAATAGCTGGCTGTTTGTTGATTTTTCCACATTCTCTAAAGCCATCCTACTTTTTTACAAATCAAAATCGCGCAGTATGAGTTTAAGTTTTATCATTTCGGCGAGGACACGCAAAAAAAGTGAAGCGTTATAAAGAGAGATCCAGTTTTCTCAAAGACTCTTTAACGCAGCAGCCTTTCTTTATGCACTTGTCTTTGTTTACAAAAGGAGCAAACCAAAAAAGTCCAAATAAGCATCCCAGATATGAAGTCAGAGGAGATCTGCTTTGTCGATATACTGATGAGAGAGCAAAAGAAACACACGTACTGCCAATGCCAAAGCACATACCAAGATGAGGAGAAAAAAATCGTATTTGATGGATAATTGATAAATGTTTATTATAAATCGTAAACAATGACTATTACACTTGCTCTTACAGCTACAAAATATAATAAAACTCCTAGTTGTGTTCAAGAAGGGTGATCTACATCAAGATAGTTTGAGAGGAGGGCCGCGTATATACCTGGCATGGCACACACTGTTTGTGTTTTCTTTTTGTGTTAACTTTCATCAGCAATAAAAAAAATCAACTAATTTATAGGTTGAACTAATTTTTTTTCTCAACTCATTTGAGAAGCCCATACAACAAGCCAAGAAAGGCTATCAAGAGGAAGAATCAAATTTTGACTAAATTACACTTGCCATATAATAATATCGTATTCACAATCTTGAGGGATGAGCGTCAACAACAGGGTAACCAGAACGGTAGGGTAATTGTTAGAAAGGTGGTGGACTAACAAAACGACACGCATTTGTTTGGCTATGCAAGCTATACAGTTAGGAAGCACAGGGTGCAGCCTTATTTTAAAGAAAAAGTCGCTATATTTTGATAACAAAAAACAACCTAAAGTCGTGTACCACATATAAAAATCCACAATATAGTCAGTAAAATATATATACAATGTGCACAGTTGCAGTTCAAAGTTCCAACATGTACTTGAAAAACTCGTGTTTTCTTGGGCTTGCCCGTATGATGCATGCATGTAGGTTTTACCTGGACAAACTGCCGGACTCCGTTTACGAGTTTCCCGTCAATGAAATTTTTATTCAAAATCCGAAGCGTTATTGCGTTTGCGTTGCATGCCTATTCACTCGTCGAGGTCAAACCATGATGATCATGTTACGATTATTGCTCATATTGCAGTTGAAACGTGCACACACGTAATGATCTGTTCCCCCACAGAATCATATTATGTTTAACACGACCGTAAGCTATAATGATGATGAAAAGGAAGAGGGAGGAAGTAGTCATAAACGATGCAACAATAAAAAATAATAATAACGTAACATGGACGCATCTGGTTACAAAGTTGAGCACTACTTTTAAAGGTAACTGGCAGCAGTAAAACATTTTAATGGTCACCATAATTATAACTAAATCCTCGACAACATCCCAACTGCATCGTTTCTCTCTGCCATCACAATATCCATCCTCCTTAAACGCTCCTTTCCCTTTCAATTTAAATCCTCATTTGAAGGTGGAATCTTAAATTGCGCGTTTTCCCCACAAAAGAAAAAAGTTTTATTGTCTAGAGTAATGGTTTATTTACCAAAAAGTGCACAGCTAAAACCTCGGCTATATATGCACGATGTAATAATGCTGGTTTATGCAAATTGCATAATTTCTTAATCTTGTATCAGCCGACATCAAATTGTGCAGCCCCCTGTGCGGCAAGAGAGATGGTGAGTTTTATTGTAACAACTGGGGTTGATAAGTGCATAGTAGACTGTATGCTGATGATGACGAGGTACATATACCCAAGTGCATTTGATATTATTATTATACTCGCATTTTGTGCTATATGACAATATAATCTCACGCTGAGGTCGTATCATATCACTTGTGACAGGAGCATAATAGGAGGACCGTGGACATAGTGTCGAGCCGAGCTGAAGTCATCATAAAACTGGACTTCCTAAAATGGCGTGTCTTATTATTATTATTATTCGGATGTACCTATTCCTATAATTTAGGATGTCTTATAGGAATACGCATGCAATCATACCTTGTAAAATATAAACCATGCAGACGGAGTACTATTATTTTGCTTGAGCTAGAGATATGCATAAGAAATCTATCTCAAAAGTTGTCCTTTCCAGCTTAAATATTTTTTTTATCAGATAAATTGCTGTTGGTGTGTAACATGAAGCTCCATTGTCCTTCTAATTTTCTCAATGCTGGCAAGCGTAATTCATTACGCTAATTTGATATAAAAGGTAAAAGGCAGAGAGAGAGAGAGAAAGAGAGTCCGGTAAACAAATACCAGATGCGGGTGGCATTATATTATTACATCCCTATTCTTCACGTTGTTATGTTAGAAGCTAAACAGGCACAAAATGTAGAAAATCCCTTTTGTGCCCTGCCAGAGAAACTTTTTTTCTTCCATCCCAAAAATTTATAAATATGCTGCAGGCCCAAAACTATATTTACGTAATGGGATCAAAACTCATGCGTACATTAAGATGAGATGTTGAAGGGTATACCACACGTTTATGCACCAGCCAAAAAAATAGACAATGCAATGTACCCTTGTCCGCCTGCCTGGCTTGGTTGTAAAGTTTTTCTTTTTTTTTGATCCTTTTGATGATGGACGGTTTGCTTTTTGGTCCTGGCTGAATCTCCTCCTTATCCAAACAGCATACATACTGCTGTACATACTGCTGCTGCTGACTTCTCTGAATTCAATAGAAAAGGGAAGGGGATGCATTTCATAATATGATAAAAGAGAGAAGAAGCTTTTCAGTAATTTTCAGTGGAACTTTTAATGATATCCATATGGGAGCCTGTATGCAGCATATAGGCAGTAGAGAAATAGATGAAAATATGCCACAGTTTTCAAGCTTGTTGGACTCCATTTGGACTCAGAAAAGGGAAAATACTTTAGTTGTGTGCACTATGCGCTGCTAGCTGCTAACCATGTTCCAAATAATCTCTTATGATGTTATGATATAATATGTTTATTGTATTATGGCATGCGTGTGCGTTGCATTGTGTACGCACATGATCTTTTGGGGATAATCCAATATTGAATTAGAATGAAAACGTGAGAGAGTAAGTTTGGTCTTTACCGTGAAAGTACGCAGCATGCATGTGAGCGATGTTGTATGTATTGTATGCATGCACTGTTTGGCCTGACAACTTTATATTATATTATATATTTTTCAACTGTGTTTGTACACCACTTGGTGATACTCATCAGTGCATTGATGCATCTATAGGGGCAGGCTGTGCAAATAATACGGTGGTACCCTTTGTAGTTTACTTTTACCCATCAAGGTTCTTTCTCTGCTAGTGCTAATAGAGACAAACGCAACAATGGGAACCGCAACAAAGTCTCAAAGACTTTGGGGCTTTGAGACTGAGTGAGTAAAGTTTCCTCTGTAGGAGGGAGGGAATCTAACTAAAACATGAAATCAGCCTTGAGCCCGCTCCCCTTAAAGCTTGTATATTACTTATTTACCCAGTTCGGAAATTCGAAATTGCACTGTTAAATATACCCACTTGAGCAAAGTCCCTTCGGACTCAAATTTGATGCATCAAGAGAGCATCAAGCAGTTGTAATCATATAATCGTTGAACTGAACTGAAGGGTTGCACTGCACGTCCATCAGTTCAAAAACCCCGACTTTTGGTTATCGTAAATTGTTTTGGGGGTAGGGATGCTCGATGTGGTGTGACGAAGCGATGTTTGCAATGAGTGATATAAATATTCGGCTCATCATATTGTCGCCGCCGCGCCGTGGCGCATGCTTTACGTATGCAGTATAAATGTCAAGCAAAACGCACGTCTGATGCCCCATGTGAATGATACTGTTGCCACTATCGTTTGTCATATTTTGAAAAGTTCATATATTATGTTTCATATATTGAAAAAGGTGCACAGGCACCACATTTGTCATCTTGAACATATATGCAAGCCAAGGGTATCGGATATTGGAATACAGAGGGTTTACTTACACGACGACGACGACGTACACGACGCACGATGGACCAACAAGGGTTCGTTTCGTTCGTTCTCCATTTGGATGCATGCACGTCTCTGAGAATTTTCCAACCAAGCTGATGTGAGAGCATGCTATTACTACGGTCATGGTCAGAGTTTAATTTTGTGGAAATAATTGCTGCGTCCAGAATAGAATACAGATGCTCGTTGAATAGGGAGATAAATGGAACTGGGTATGCGTATGGAGAGGAGGGACTATGCAAAACTGTAATAAGAAACGAATTTTGGACACATTTTGACTTTACCGAA
>JAANSN010002380.1:0-24482 GCA_036850665.1 Dicranocentrus wangi | reverse complement strand
TTGCCAAAACTGAATTTCCAATATTTCAACCGGCATCATGCGTTATGTTACCTATTGTGTTCACAACTGTTTAAATTCAACAGTGCATAAAGCGAAATGTGACAATTTCATGTGTTTATGCAAACGCCACTACAACAACATAAACTGAGCATGAACCACAGTATCGATTATTATTTAACGTCATTAATTCTTGCAACTAAATATTAGTAAACAATGTCATCGCGATTCAATACAATATATATTATATTGTCTAGTCCACTGTCCACTTGACCAGTATGTCAGACAACGACAACTGCAAAACGTTTGTACTTCGTAGCGACGGGAGTCAGATTCAGATATGCTTATTATTTTCCATCTCGCCCTTACATCCCATTTTCGTTTAAAATATAAAGTGACAAGGGGATGCTCAAATTATCATTTAAAATACGGCCACAAGACTTTATAGCGTAGTCAACAGTTCGAGACATGGAGAAAGTCAAATTACTTTCTTTAAAATAAACAGAAACAAATACAAGTGAAAGGTCGGGAAAGGAAATTCCACCAATAGAGAATTAAAATGGAGAATCTCGCTCACTCATTACGAAAAATACGAAGGTAGAAGTTCAAATTATACGACTCTTTTAAACTGATCATGAGTTTTAACCTAATGGTTACTTCAAAAAAAAAATTAAATCGTATTTGAGTGGCGTAATCTGAATCTAATTAGACGTTTTCTCCGGGATTCAGCAGAAATTTTTAAGAAGTTTTCTGGAATATAAGTTAACTTAGTTTTCAGGAAACTAAATATTTGTGTCTAAAAGCTGGCAATGATTTTGAGTGGTGATCTACGATAGACTTTCCCAGCTCCATTCCACTTCACGTCTTTTTCCCCGAGTTAATTGCTACATTTCCATTTTCCCAGCTCAAAGGAGTTTGGTGAAAGTTTGTCAAACTTTGGTCTTGATTTTTAAATATATATGCATGATTTGTGTCTTTTTTCCCGAGTTAATTGCTACATTTCCATTTTCCCAGCTCAAAGGAGTTTGGTGAAAGTTTGTCAAACTTTGGTCTTGATTTTTAAATATATATGCATGATTTGTATTGCCAGTATTGTATAGTCGTGGTTCATATCATATCCAATTTTAATTCAAGATGTTTTTAGAAAAGAAGCATGGAAAAACACAATTATGTATAATCTATGGAAAAGAAGTACTTGCTAATAATGACAATCAGATCGTCAGGAGTGTCAGGACAAGGTGACCGTCACCATCACCATATACCGGACATGGCACGTTCGCGCATTCGTTTGTCAACTGATAATTACAGTATTTAAAATATTGAAATATATTTGGGGACATATGCTATTTTTATATTTTAGTAGTCTTATTACTCTTATTCCAATCCAGTACCGTTGCGAAAATAACTTTCTCCGCGTGAACTTTCTCAAGATAATGCAATGGTTATGTGCTTGCTTTTGTGATGAAAACTAAAAGGGTTCTGCAATATAATATGTGTACAGACAGACTAACTAACACTTTCTTTCCCTTAATTTACATAAAATGTAGGGTAGGGAAATTACATGCACCCTTTCTTATCAACACGGCGTGTATAACTTTTCAAATGAATGCATTTATCAAGCAAAAAGTAAAATGGGGATCCTTACCAGACTACCGACATTGAATCGGTATTTGAACAACGCTTGTGCAACAATTTTTGGATGGAGAATGGATGGTGAGAATCCCAAATTCCGGTTTCAAGTAGCAATTTTGTGGGACTGATGCGTAATGCGTATAGGCATCCACTAATATACTTATTCCTGATAAATACCGCAGTCAAAAATGATGATTCACGATAAAGCTTTTCTGTTTTATCACTTATCCTTTACATATCTCATGGAGGAACAAAAATGTGGAACGAAATCTAATGTGTTAATAGTCTTTTTTTAATAATCTTTTTAAAAATTGTATAATCAGATCTTTATTTTAAAAGTTATATCACAAAGGAAATGCATCGAGGTTTTAATTCGTGAAAGAGTTCATGATAAGTGTATATATGTGTACTTTTATTAAAGAGGTGCCACTCACTCGTCTTGGCACTACAAATCCTTAATATCTACTATTGCACTAGTTTTTAAAACCCTCTTCTCAAAACTTCCCTATCCGTCCATCAGTTTATCTCCATCATCCGTCCACCAAATTGTCCATTAAATACACACTGAAACTGCTCACTTTATACAAATACAATCGTAATTTCGGCAAACCTCATCATCACTCACTACCCAGAGGGTAAAAATGAGAGAAGCGACGATTGAGAAATTCAAAACATACGTTCACCGTGACAGTTATAATTTGTGAGTCAAGTTAAAATGGATCGTTAAAAATTGAAACGTAAATGTTTTAAATCATTGGCAAAAGATTTTTTTTTGAATAGTCTTTGGTGCATTTGATTTTTTTCAGGTATCTGATGATCAGCAGGTATTTGATGATGTCGATGTATGTAATAATGTGAACAATTTAGAGTGTATTTAGGTATACATGTTGTATCTGTTTTTTGTGTGTGTTGTATATATTATGCTATGCTGTTCTTTCTGGTCAATTTTCAAAAGCAATTCAACAACGAAAGAGCAGCAAAGTATGAGCAAGATGAGCATGAGCAGTCTGCACTCCAACTCCAACCAATCTAACCATCCATGTTTACTATACAGATACAGAATAGAATGCAGATACACATAGTCTGTGTCACAGACACAATACACAATTCATTCAGTCAGACAGACAGATACCAAAAAGCAAACTAAGGTATACCAGCAATGGAAATGCTAGTATGCCACTTTGTGTATACGTAATATGCATAATGTGCATTGTCGAATCGGTCGGGATTTGCAATGGTCGGATACAACATTCTTTTGACTTAAAAACTGCTGCTACAACACAACACAACTCAACAGATAGACTAGACATATGTGTGTGTATTTTTTATGCACAAGATGCGAGTGAGAATGAGCACAAATGAGAGCACACTATAAGCACAGCATGTTCCATCACATCTTAGTAACAACATACCAGCCAATGTGCCTCAATGTCCACGGAAGGCAAACATTACAGCCTGTATTGTCTATACTATACTCTTTTTTACATCATCAACCTTTCTATATCGTTAATATCGTAATACCCCAATACCCTATAGCCTTTGACCCTTTCGCATCTCCTCGGATCCGATCGGACAGAAAGTATTGAAGAAATAGTCTGTACGTCCATAAAAAACTGTGCTCAGCTCATCATTCCGTACTGTGCACAGTGCACAGCACATCATCACCAGCAAGCATGTTTGACAAACTAGATGATTTGGCCAGCACTAAACATAAGACGGACGACACAATTGTGAGAGGGCAAGTAGACTATAGAAGATTGGCAATATTGATAATCCTTTCGTTTGCTGTATTTGACCCCTTTCGTATTCACACAACGCAACAGCAGAAAGCGGCATAAGTTTCAAGCATTTTAGGAATTAACTCCGGCTATTTTTTAGAAACTAGCAAAGACGAATAGAATTGCCAATTGCCATTTAGAAGTAGCATAATATACACCTAATGCAATATACCAATAAATACATACCATAACTACTCTTCATTTGCTCTTCATGTATGATTCTTATAACTTGACAGATGTAAGTAGGATCATAACACTAATCCTGATTTTCATCGAGGTTAAGTCTGTAATAAAAATTCCAATAAAGGTAAATCAAAAAGACCAAATGAATGTGTTGAAATTGAAACTTCAAACTTGTCAAACTAACCTAATTCAATGCGAAACATATGCATGGCTTCCGTGAGACACACATTACCACTAGCTTAATCTATTCTAGCTTACATTTCGGATACCTATTCAATTCAAGGTATATTACTATACTAAATTTTTCCGCTATGCGCAAACGGAAAATGCGCCCTTGCCTTTTGCATACTGTGATTGCAAAAATTTTATTGTGTGCTGTATGGTATGACTTTTATTAATACGTCGAAAAGGGATACTGATAATACCAAATGCAAAGGTCCTAAGGTCCCTCCAATAATACCATATAACATAACACCCAATTATTAGACAAGTGCGTGCAATGATTCTGACTATCATGTACCTTTGAAATTCAATGACTAGTAACGAGGGGTCGGTACATGAGCAATCGAAGTCGACAACCGCACCTTGCACGCACACTTTCTTTACATTGATGCTTTACTTTAAACTCTTTCCTCTTTATGCATACATATATCCAATGCTTACCAAGTTCCGTACTCCGTCGTCCGTCCGTCCGTACACATCGGCGTGTGTCTGTGAAAATTGAAAATAGATATAATTTCGAAACAGCGAAGATCGAAACATAGTCGTAAGCTACTATGATGACTAGATGAGCAAACCTACTTAAAAAGTAAATATACGGTTTGTGTTGCGTTGTGGTATTTAATACAAACCAAATTAAATACATACTCTTACCCTTTCTCGTATTTATCTTGTATTGGAAGACAACAACTTGATTTTTTGAGTACTTTCCTGCTCAATGCATATCTAGTTCTCAAAGTATGTAAATAGCATGTTCCTCGATCGTCGAATACATTGCATATTGCATTGCATTTTGCCTTTTGCATTACTTACTTAGTTAGACACATTTACACATTCATTCGCTTTCGTTCTCATTTATGCAATAGAGAACCTGTGTGCTTGCACTTCAAATAGCTAAAATGCGGTCTGTATGAAAATAACATTTTTACTATCTCCTGCATTTCTCCTGGAAAATAAGGTAAGTTTTTAAAATTTTGACAGTTTTAATAAAGATAGTAATGTCTCGTGATCACGCTCATCATCGTTAGTCAATTAGTAACGGCAGCAGTGTATTTCACATCACACGCGACACTTCCTACAATTTACTTTGCTTCACTTCGAGAATTCATGATTCATCAGTTATGCAATTTAGTAGGGACTTTAAGGACAGTTGCACTGTTGCACAATTGAAGGAAAGGCATAAGGATTGTGAGATGAACTTATTTTAATATTATTACTTTATCTAAAATTATGGTACAAGTGAATGTAGTTTTTCACACTTCTCCAATAAACCTCAGCAATCAGTCGTGTGGGTGGATGTGGATGTGGAATGCATTGATTGTGTTTAAATTGTCATTATTGTCAATCATTTAATAAGTCGTTCATTGTATACTTTCACTACGCTGCGCTGTCTTCGCATGTCGTATGTTCATTAGTTATATGATCATAAATGTAAGTCAGTTCATAGTAAGACAGAGCAGTAAGCAAAGTTTCCTTGAATAGGTAATAATATTAGACGTACACGGAGGATTTTATTACTTTACAAAAGATGCGTATTGTGAATGTCATCCCAAATTACCTATTCTCATCATTCAATCAATCTCCTATTAATCGTAAGTAAACATGTGTTCGGTTCGGTTTCGGTATACAGGCTGGCTATCATCTTGATATTGATCAACGCCTACCTGTTGTGTGTGACCTGCAAGAAGTGGCGATTACCTGGTCCTTCCGTTGGACAGATGTATGTGCGTTGTGCACTGTGACCTGTTACCTGGCACGTGGCAGAGGGTGGCTTGACGGGACTGACACTGAACGCAAACGTCATTTTTTTATTAATTAATTCACGAGTCTCTCTCTTGAAGGAGGAGAGTTACCGTGGCCAGCTGGACGACTATATATTCACTGTGAAGAATTGAATTTGGATTGGAATCATGTCAGCTCACGACCAGATTCCGTTGGACAGATGTATGTGCGTTGTGCACTGTGACCTGTTACCTGGCACGTGGCAGAGGGTGGCTTGACGGGAACGGGACTGACACTGAACGCAAACGTCATTTTTGCTATTTAATTCACGAGTCTCTCTCTCTCTTGAAGGAGACTTACCGTGGCCAGCTGGACGACTATATATTCACTGTGAAGAATTGAATTTGGATTGGAATCATGTCAGCTCACGACCAGATTCGGGCCATGTTGGATCAGCTCATGGGGACGGCGAGGAATGGTAAGTTACAATTACTTACGATTAATACGATTGCTTAGTTTTCAATTTGAAAGTTTCATGTCACATGTGTTTAAAACCGTATGATAAATAATTACTGAAAAGGAAAATGTACTCTGTTTGCTTGCAGGGGAAGAGGATAAACTTACGGTGAATTTTGATGATCCTCGGGTGTGTAAACCGTTTCTTTTAGGATGCTGTCAATACGAAGTTCTTGCTGCAACGGTGAGTAGTTGTGCTTTGTATTGTTATTGGCATTTATATTAAATTTGCGTACTTTTTTAATAACGATTCACCGGTTCTAAAAACTACAAACTTCGTGGGTTCGGTTGCCTCAATATCGTTATTCCCCGTAAATGCTTAGATGATATTGTTAACGTTTGATTGATGATGTTAGGCTATTCAAATATGAAAGATATCAGCGTACCTAGCTTCTGTAATACTTTTAATTACCTATGTGTGAGCTGATTGATTGATGTAGTTTATAGCTAGTAAAAATTATGAGGAACGCATATTCTCCGTGTGTATGTATAGTATAACTAAATTTTGATGGAAATGAAGTGGACTCGTGTTTTCATTTCACGTTGGTCTGTGCTCGTACAACAGTAGTTGCAAATAGTTTTTATTTTCTCTATGAAGCTCAGGACCGCGTGGCCTTTTATTTTTATATTTGCTAATTCAAGACTTGAGGATTGATCATCGCAGAAATTGCATGCCTAATTGGCAGTTTAATTATAACAGTTTTTCTCAATAATCTCTAAAAACCTAGTTTTATTATCATGTCTAAAATTCTGTCATTTATATGGGTCGAGTGAGCACGACAAGTGAAAGTTTGAAAGTGAAGAGTTAGCCATAAAGAGTATGGAGCTGATTTTGTTGTCCTTGAATATAATTTACAGGCTTCTCACAGACACAGTTCTTTCACATACAGTCTGTAGTATGAAATGTCAAAGCTGTCGAGTTGGTTGGTTGTAAGTGATGAAATTTGCCTACCTACTTTTCTTCTTAATGCATTGCAATGCGATTTAGTGCGTAAATCAGTTTAGTATGTTTCGTCGGTTTATAACCGAAAACATGTATTATATTTTACTGGCAATTTGTGGGTATGTACTATGTGTTGTATAGACAATGTGTCTACACACAACCCTGACAACTTTGTAACAAGAGCCGTGACATCTCATTCCGGGCACACGACTTGCGTATAAAATCCACGACGATGATGATGAGGGATCGGTCGCGTTACGTTTTGTAAGTGAATATAGCCATAAGTAAGTATGGCTAAATATTGAATCCCATGATGTATTGTAATAAAAACAAATTAGCTCTTTGTTACGAGACTACCCTTACGAGGATGCATTGTTTACGAATTCAGTTTTCTATATTCGAAATCTCCCGTTTTTTAACCGTTAAAGAGTATTTCCTCAAACTCAAAACAAGGAAAAATTTCTATGGAATAGACTTGAAATTTATTTGTAATAATATCATGAATGTACTGGGCACCAAAAATCTCCTAATTCACATAATGATCATATTGGGCATATGTTTGGTTAAATGTGGTGTGGTGTGACGTACAATTCCGGAGTTATCACCTGCTTATGGTAAGTTGACGTTTTGGCATGCACGTCGATGTCTAACGACACAATAAATAGTTGGTATATTTTGTTAAGTGTTGCGAAAACTACAGCTCTTCATCCTTCTCCCCTAACTTCTACATTTATGCAGAGTGGGGTCATTTACGTGTTAATTCCGGAGTAAACACGTTGACAGCAGACGTAAGATATCATACCCCGTTTAAAAGATCACTTAGAAAGTATTTTTTCTTTTTATTTCAGCGAATGGATTTGGGGGAGTGTCCAAAGATTCACAACCTGGTAAGATATAATATAATCCATTTTTCAATAATTCAATATGATTGATTTAAAGCAAGGGGTATCAATACTCATTTCAACGATGTCATTTATCTTTCTCACAGGCTTTGAAAGCTGACTATGAAGCTGCAAGTAAGGACAAAGACTATTTTTATGACCTTGAGGTAGGGTGCCCGTCATTTAATTACTGGCATATCCAAAATAATATTATACATATGTAAAGCAGTAAATTACGAGTACAGATCGTCGCGTTTTTATAATAACTCATTTTTATATTACTGTGTAGGCTATGGAACAATTGGAAGCTTTTGTTGCTGATGCAGATCGCAAAACGGAGCAGGCCAGGAAAAGGTATAATTCATACGTATTCATTCATAGACATACATTAATATTTATCTCAGATTGGTACTTGTAGTTTCTCTATTGGTTGTTATGTATTCTATCCATCACTTGCAACAAATACTGCGTACGAAATCGTCACGTACGATGTCCAAGTCTACAATTATGGTCACACGAAGATGATCATGATCATTACAGCCACCATCCACAATCCCGTTAAAATCCCATACTAGCACATGCACTTACTTTTATATCCAAGATCAAATGATAATTACCTTATTGGTTGAAAGTTGATACAATCTGAATAGAAAGGGATACGAGCCTCAAATAGTCAACATCATAATCCCGTCAGAACGCCATGCCTTTTCTCATGACAAACCCTGCTTTAAACATATAAGGCTCCATATAAGAAGAAGATCGAGGTTGAATAAGAAAGATTCGTATCCTTCTGATAGGAGGCGATAATCTGATTGTGCAGTTTTTCGTGTGAATTGGAATACTATGGAATGTTTAGAACACGAAGATTGGAAAAGTATGAACTACTAATCACACTGTTTTACACTTTTACAGGCTTGCCGAAACACAAGAAGAACTCTCAGCAGAAGTTGCTTTAAAAGCTGATAAAGTCCATGAATTGGCTGAAAGAATAGGAGAAACATTGGCAAAAGCAGAAAAACTCGGAGAGGAAGGTTTGGTAGATGAAAGCATGAAATTGATGGAAGAGATAGATAATTTACGCAAGCAGAAGTCTGAGGCAGAAGCGGAATATCGTCAAAGCATACCCGCTGCAACGTACCAACAACAGAAGTTACGAGTGTGCGAGGTTTGTTGCGCATATTTGGGAATTCATGATAATGATCGTCGTCTGGCGGATCACTTCGGTGGGAAGCTTCACTTGGGATTCATAAAAATTCGGGAGACTTTAAAGGAATTTCAGGTAAGCATTTCATTTAAGTTAGCTTTATTCAACGATGATCCAAACATACGCATGAATGAATATTCTAATTAGGTGGCTAATGCTTATGCGTCCATCACCGTTGACTTTATCCTTCTCTCTGGCATTATGTTGTGTATGTCATCATCGGTGTTGGTGTATGCTCTAGCATAGTATGATATAGCAGCAAGTTATCTATCCATATATTTTATACTAGGGCAATGCTGAGGAACGCCGAAGGAAAAGACGTGAATCTTTAAGAAGTCGTAGAGTTAACGAACTTGATGATAGACAGCGATCCAGACGTCGCAGAAGTCGTAGTCAAAGCAAAGATAAAGATTCCAAATCTAAACGAAGAGACTCAAGTCGAAGTAGAAGTAAGGAGAGGAGAGAAAGAAAACGAAGTCGAAGTCGAGATCGTCGCAGTCGAGAAGGGAAAAGTAGCAGAAATGAAAGAAACGACAAGGATCGGAGTGGAGGCCGTCACAAGAAGCGGTCTAAGTCAAAATCAAAATCGAGGTCAAGGTCCCCTCGAGATCGAAAATCTCGTCACAAGTAAATACTTGAATTTATATTTAGTTTAGTGGATTACGTATTGAGAATTGATTTATGTATTAACGACATTAATTTCAATGCAATTAGGAGACGATCACGCACGAAGTCGCGGTCTCCTTCTCCAAGCAGACGTAATCGGACTACGTCTATGTCTGAAGAAGAGCCAGGCGAAATCTAAATGCGAGATGTGTACATTTAGATATGGATAAAAGTCTAAGCATATCCGATTTTGTTATTTTTCTCATGAACATTTTAGATACCTTGAATAGTAGGGAATAATGTATACCTGTCATACCTGAATTCACATCCAGAGGTTTCAAGTTTGTTGACGTGAGTTGAGTTTTAACGTGTAGAAGTGTTAGTATGTAATATCCTAAGACTATTTGCTATAATTTTAAATTTTAATTAATTTCGGACAAAAAGTCCAGAATCAATAGAAAAACTTTAGTGTATGATATCATGGCATGACTCTGACTCTGTGAGTAATTGACGTGCTAGTTGTAATTCCTTATGCTAATCTAATTGTTAAATTTGGTGTGCCGCGTCAGATTTTAATATACTGTATTATGCATCTCGTATTTCTATCAATGACTATAATTATAATGTATGCTGAAACTAGATATATGTATACTGATTCTGATTTACAAATACATTGCGTACGTCATGTGGGGTAGATAAAACAATTTAATATATACTTGTATATCTCTATCAAATAAATAAATAAAGTTTAGAAACATCAAACCATTTTTATACTACGACAATTATAGCATTTTGTCGTACTTATTTTGATATTTATTCATGTGGTCGTTGGTCGTACAACATCATTAAAAATTTCATCATTAAGAATTTCATCATGATACTTCAAATTCAGATACTAATTATTCCATGTGAGCTAGGTCCCATATTTATTGGGTACTAGAAACATAATGAGACTCATATACCACCTACCTTGTGTTAAATTAATTGACATATTCGAAAATTAAGTTTGTTTGCATTTACAGGGGCAAGATGTTTATTATACAATTTCAAAAAAAATAATAATAATAAAAAACAATGATATTCAAAGCAACATCCTGTGAGTACCTATGTAGCTATCTTTATTGTGTCTACACTACTGTCTACAGGAATGGAGGAAACAGTTATTTCGCTGTAATTGAAACTTCATCGAAGCGGCACGGCTGCAAGAGTATGTCATTCGACAAAATTGCTTTAATTGTATCTTCATTTCCTTTAATATGACTTTGAAAGCTATTACGTTATCGCGTTGGCCTTAAAATAAAATTTTGACGTCTTAAATAGCTAAACTTAAAATATCACATCCTTGTCGATGCTTATAATACGATGTGAAACTTTTGCTTTTATCATTTAGTAAAACTCCTTCTTCATACATCGTCTTTTTCTTTTTTTACCTTTTTGAAATCGGTACGGCGTCATGCATGTTTTCATGTTCTAATCTGCTATTCGACAAATTCTTATTCTTAATCTATTCTATTTCCGATTTCGAACCATGGCATGAGCTCCATCAGAATCAGGTAATGATAAGTTCTTTTCTTTAGTATGAGATCTGGAGCATTTTCATCGTTCATAGATGTTCAAAGTTTAACTCACTTAAAACGCAAAACTCACTGAAAGTGGTGTAGAGTTTTTTAGAGTACTTGATAGCGTAAACCTATGTGCTTAGGTACTCGGTTTCGATACGTACACGACCCTACTTTAATATTATCTAATTTAAGTAATTGTGAGCTATTTCCCCGATCGCCCACCCCCGAAAAGGTAATGCGTTAGCGTTAGCATTTGCGTTGACTGTGTTAATATTGCACATAATAAAAGCTGCAAAGCAAACTTGTTAGACACGCAGCTGAAAGGAAGGTGCTGACGCTTGCTTATATTGCATTTCCATTGCAAAAATATTTTGACTTGACCTTTGACATGACCTGATCATTCAATTTCAAAATTCTTTACGTACTATATAGCTATACAACAGCGTTCGAATGACACCCCCTCACCCCATTCACTTGACATATCTTGCCATTTGGAAAAATATTGTCTTGACCTTTGACCCCGTAACACTTGAGGGATTTGGCTCAAAATTATTCCAACAAATCCGTCAACTATGTGTGCCATTATATACCTTAAGCTAACTCTCTGGTACGTACGTAAGTTCAGTAGTACGCATTTCAACGTGGTACCTGCATATACCCCATTTCCACTCACTCGCATATCAGTAGCAGAGCATATGGGGTTAGTTAGTGGAAGCAGTCATAGAATAGCGAGAAAACAATGAAACATGAAAAAAAAATTATGTAGAAAATTTACGGAATTCACATCAAACTTGGGTTGAATCAGATTTGATTTATGTCGTTCATTTTCATTAAAATCAATTCAGCGTTAATAATATTGACACATTGTTAAACGTGTAATAGGAAAAACTGACTTGATTGAGTCGAGCGGGGTGGGGTGGGGGTCCAATATAATTGTGCATAAATTACTGAAGCCAAAATACTGTATAACAAAAGGGCAGACTTTACGAGGCTGTTAACATTCCTCAAGTCCTCGTCATCAATCTGTAACATCAGTGGTGACTAGTGACCATTTCTCGAATGCATTTCACTTTCGTTTAATAATTCCTAATGATAAAAGCTGAATGAAACGCTGGCTATGAATAGGCCTAATCTGAATAGAATTGCAGCTTGAAATTCTACTTTTCAGTAAATATTTTAACGACATTTATTTCAAAAAAGCGTTACGTGGCATGTAATGCATAAGTACGAAAGCATATACATATGTCAACGTGTGGCTTAATTTATTTTCGCAGTTGTCACTGTCAATCACACTGGGCCAACTTATTGAGAAAGAGGAAACGAAACATTTGATATGCTCGATTGACCACCTGCTTACAGCAATCACAATTCAATCGTAATGAAGTTTAGTTTGCAATTGTGTTTCATAAATCTAAACTACGATGTGTTTAAGGGTTAATATAGCCCTACATCCCTTGTGTCGGGCCACTGAACGCTTAAAGAAAATTACTTTTTGTTGGCTTTGCCATTGTTAGGATTAGGTTATAGGTAGGTGCAAGGAATTGCAATCCTCAATAAAAACCTTACTTAGCAAAAAAAAATGCACTACGCGTCACTGCACTGGCGTGCCAGCAGTGACAGCTTTTTTTGAAAAATGCGAAGCTAATGTTACCTCTCAGCGACAATTGGGCTTTGGGCTACACGCTACGGATATGTACCCACACTTCGGGAAAATTCTCAATACTTTCATTGTTATTCAGTATAGATTAAAAATGACAATGAAATTAAACTTAAGTCTGCAGCATGCACGATTAAATAAATTTAAATCTTTAAGCCGAATGCACTAATTCAAGCAGTCACAAACATTTAAAAATCATGCGAGTTGAAATGAGTCTCATTTTGTCCGTTTCGTTGTATGTCGGATTTCGGAAAGAGGAAGCTCGACAGCACTGAATGAAATGGGTTAGATGGAATTAATACATATTTATTAGTATCTAGCTGCTTCCAATTAGATGTTCTAGTTCCAGGTATGCCGGTGGTCCTGGTTCAAAAATTGGTATATATTAATAAATGCATATTGCATACCGTATCGCTTCTCTTATCAAGTACATTTATGTCCACTTACTACATACAGATCCATTTCCGTTCCATTCCAGATTCGCTCTGGTAAATACTTAGGTCAAATACATACAAATCAGAGCTATTATGATTTGATTGATTTTATGACTTTTTGCGAGTCAATTAAATTCCAATCTCAGTAGCACATTCACCTTCTAGCCTACATGCGAATAAAATGACGACTCAGCATGATTAAGCGAGAAAGAGTTTCTTTTGTTGTAGCGCAGCCAACAATCCCGCACGTGAAGGTCACGACAGCTAAATACCACTCGAAATATCTCTACCTTCGATTCCATCCTACATAAGTAACGGAAAGTTCTCTCAGCAGTAAATCCACCATGAAAATAGTCAATGTTTAGGTTAAACACAAGTTAAATTAAATATATGGCACAGCACTCACGAGTGAAATTTCAACCACATTCAGAAAAACTCATCTGCGTCAAAAGTAAATAGGTAGTAAGGGTTCAAAAAAGTTAAATAATACTGTCGATGTCGTAATGTTATGTAATTGTCAATCACGATAATATTAAACGCTAAGTCACTCATAACCTCATAAGTATAGCAGTTAGTTGATGGATTGCTGATGTGCGTGCACTACTCAATCAAAAAATGCATAGATATACATAAAAAATACAAATAACGTTTATGGCCTGATGAGGTATGAAAGGAAACTCGTACATGTTCACATTTCCAAACATATCCCAATCCCCAATCCCCAATCGGCAATCTGTAATCTGGAGCAAAAAAGCTAATATCTAAAAATTTTCATTTTATGGTGAGCGAATTATCTAATCAAATTCGATGCATTACGATTTACGATTTAAAAGGGCATAGAAAAGCTACATCTTGGATACGTTCAAATGAATTTAGGTATATTCTTCGAAATTACGTTGATTTGTGATTGCGTATTACAAGGTAAATAAAAATAACACGGTACTATATATGTATTCTGTTTTATGTACCCTTCAAAAAGTGAATTGACACCACAGTATAAAAAATACAATACGTTCCACCTCGTCGGTTTCTTGATCTTGATCAGTCAGTTCGTCAGTTGCCTGCCTAGAATTAGAATCAATTAAAGTGTTAAGCTAAGCATTCACTACTGCCAAGCACATAACAGAGCTACGACGAATACATCATATATGCCATTTTGTACTACTTTGTTCATCCTTGAAATTAAATTACGTGAAAAACAAGTCATCCATGAGGATTTTAACTTGCACTTTTTTATTTAAAACTTACACATGCCAGGATAATAGTACATATGCGTGCCGGTGCCCTCATTATCAGAAACTATGTATCCGACGCGTAGAGTTGAGACATGAAATGATTTGCGTATCAAATCAAAATCCAGTAAATGTTCTGTAGGGTTCGTAAAGCTTGACCATCAACCATTTAAGCTATCCGACTTACCGTAAGGTCTGTATATTTGTAACGGTCACTGGAGGGATCTATACAGAATCCTATCAATTTGTAACAGGCATTGTTTCTATAATTTTCATTCAGTTTCTCCATTATAATGCCAGATCGCAATTCAAACACTTGCAATAACCCTGTGACTATTTTGACTTTAATAATTAGTATTATTTCTATTTCCAACAATAAAATAACAAATCATGGAAAAGGAAACTCTCATTCTTATCTATAAAATTAATGACTATTTTTCATTTGATCATGTTATGTTATGTTTTATGTATAATCAAGGCTGTGACAATACGCACTGTGCAATTGTGCACGCAATATTTCGGGTTAGACAACAATGAGTTGGCAAATAAAAGAAAAAAGGATGAAACGAGTAATAGTAATAATAATGAAAGCTGCAAACATCAACATCCTTTATGCGCAATTTAGGGGGTGGGGGTTTGGGTATAATGCTTAAATTAATACACGATGCAAAGTAAACTTCTTAAAAATACGTTCAAATATGTTTTGTGTGTGCTTTTATTGTTCAGGAACAACCACTTTAGTTGGAAGATGGAACTTGCAACATTTTCATTCGACATTTCATTGCATGCAAAGAAATATTTTTATTTACGTACGCACATTCGTAGCCAGTGGAAAAAGATCCCTTCTGTATTCTATATACTTGAGATTCGAGAAACTTATAAAAAATCCTCAGGTTCGCGTAATCTGTGAATTGACAGAATTGATTCTTTTGAAGATAGATATTTAAATTATGACTCATCATAATAGCATATGATAGGTTCGTTTCGTATGACGTGTCAAAGATTTTTAATTTGAATGACTAAACGGGTCCTCGCATATATTTCACATAGGTAATTGTGTTTTACAAAACTATTGCGGTGCGGCTCACGGCTGACTTCATAAATATAAAGTACTTTTCTTGGAGTTCAAAGGATATAATAAGCAATTAGCTAAAGATGGAAGGCCGTGCAAGGACGACTACCAAGATTATCGGCATTAAACAACCGTAACACAGCACAAAAACATGAGCATTTAAGTTAACATAACAAACCATTGCAAATACTTCTACATTGTTACCATTAAAACAACTTAAGTTTGCACTGCGTTGCCCTGTTTGTGTGACTTACAGATGTCCCCTGTAAAGTGGCAGCGATGCAAGCGTGAACGAAATTATATATGTATACCGAAATATTAAACTTTGAATTGACGTAGGAGACACTAGCCGGATGTAATTTGAAGTTTGAAATATAAGTTTCCCGTTTTATTATTATTATTAGTTATCAACTGTAGTAAGTAATAAACTCTGGCAAATCTTTATTTAGAGATTCTATCTATTCGCATATGAGTTTGAATGATCCAATTTCACGGTTACTTCCCCAAACTCATGAATGAATGATGAATTTCGTTGTATCCTAGAACATTGTTTACTTAGAAAATTGCACATTTCAACTAATCCAACAAATAGCAGGAGACAGTTTCGTGTTCGTGACTTCGTATTAATAATAAAACAGCACAAACAATGTACAATTAAAATTAAATTTAAAGAATTGCAATGCAATGTGCAATGCTTATGCTTTTATTTGCTTCACTTGGTGATCCTGCGTACAAGTCGGCGACATGACTTGCTTGAGTGTTTCAAGCCTGATTTTTTTCTCAGAATGCATCCTTACACAACAGAGATCGTGAGTGATATCACAAGACAAACTAATTTTTTTTACTTTCATGCATTTTTTGTTGTATATGGACCAATATCAAATCAAACAAAAATCCACGGCACCACATGTCCGCTTATATATAGTTATATATATATTACATTACGGCACGTGCTTTATCTTTATTCACATATATCCAACAAGATTCCCAAGTTGGATGAATGTGTGGAGTGGATGTACTTGTGTAATTGTTACACACATTACTCTAGCCCCAGAAAATCTAATTTTCATGGTATTTTAAGCGTCGGTTTTGCTGCTTATAGTTTACTGATTGTGTGTACAGTTAAAAATAACCGTATCATTACAGATGACATTGTGGACATTTCATAAAAGTTGTCAGCTATGCTGCTTCTGCAACGCAATTAATAGTAAATAAGGACTCCATATAACCCAATGTGGCTTCAGTATACGTAATGAACAGATAAATTATTGAAATGCGAAAGGTTAAAATGTTAATGCAGATTTCGTTTCCTTTACTCATTTCCAATAAACAACTGTCAACGCTGTTTAGCAAACGCCGCCATGCCATGCAGGTACTATGCAAAAAGACAAACGAATTCTTTCGAGTCATACTACTTCACTATATCTGCAGCTATGCATAGTTCGCATGCGGTAGGCAGTAGGGACTTCGAGTAACAGCAATAACAGCATCAGCCAGTGGCGTTTTGGTGGTATAACTGTGCTACTGACAATTTTGTTTAAACGTTTAATTGCCACTTGCCACCACCACCAGGAGCGTGTTTCTTCATGTAATCATATATAAGTACAGGTATATATTATGTAATGTACGCACAGTAATCCAAGAGACAGATTTTAGGCTGAACCATCAAATGCTAATAATCCCAAAAGCATAATGTATCAAAGGTAAACTATGCAACTTCCTTCGTGTTATGAGGGACAAAATACTCTAATGACCTACGTACAATTTAATCGTAATTTCGATATCACGTTGGGCACTGGCAACCTAAATGCGAATGACGGTATATAAAGAGCTTCGTTTATCAAAGAGTCCCCATCAGATAGTTTTGAGCCATAAACAGAAGTGGTTGGGTATAGGGTTACTTTCTCTCAAAGTCAAGCTCAAAGTAAAATGTCTAGAAACGTAGTTATTGTTTTGGCGTTGTTCGCCATGTGTTCTTTGGCGTTCGCAGCAGAAAAGGAGGAACAACCGGAACAGGAGACAACAAAGACTGAAGTGGCCACTCCTTCAGATAAGCTAGACACAGCGGAAGGCAGATATTATGGACATGGCCATGGTAAGATATTTCCTTTGGATTTGTAAGATCTGAGCTTTCTCGTCGCTTTCGTTTTAGACTTAAATATTCTTTATTCTTCAGGTTATGGAGGATACGGACAAGCCCGAGGATATGGTAAGAAGGAAAAACGACAGAAAGTGAAAGTATTAATATAAAATAGTTAGACAGCCACACATTCATCATGTAGTCCTTAATTCAAAATCATCATTGAGTTTACATAATTAAAACAATTGAAAATCGACGGTTACAAATTCGTTTAACACATAATTAGAGAATACCCAGGTAATCTAGGTGGACTAGGACTAGGAGGTTACTTTGGAGGACTTGGATCGTTCGGTGGATTGGGTGGATTGGGAGGGGCAGGATATGGTTAGCAAATATTTGGCACAAACGATCATATATGAAGTGTAGCGAATAACTAGTTTTCTCCATGCAGAACTGTAGTATGTAGTAAATTTGAAAACCTAGTAAAGTAGAAAGTCTGTTGTACATACAAAACGGCGTACTTTCATCTAATATCACTTGCCCTGTCGTACTGTGCGAAGTTACATTTGTGTATATTATAATTACCGATGAGAGCACATAGCACACTTTGGTAGAGCTAGACCATTATAAATACACATTTACCTGCCAAATGCAGATTTATAGATAGATCCTTTGTCCATAATGTTGTGGTAGCTGGTATTCACAAGAAAACTCCTGTGAGTATGTAGAATTAGAAAGTTCACATGAATTGGATCTTGGTGAGAAGTTATTATAATTATAAATGTACCGTTATTTTTTATTACCCAATCTAATTTCAACTTACGGATTTACAGGTGGACATGGGCATGGAGGAGGCTATGGATATGGTATGAATGTGATTTTTACTTAACATGATTTTATGTACCCAGGTACATTTCTTTAAGTTCTTCGATGCGATGTATAAACGTTTAACCTTGTGAACTTCTGTTTATATTCTTAGGTGGTTACGGTGGCGGACACGGGGGATATGGTAAAAAGCTCAAAAATAGCTCTTATTAACATTGATTAACCAGTTCAATAATTGAAAAAAGCCAGTGGATTGAGGCTCAAAATGAGATTTAAAATAGACCATACATACGCACGCCGACGATCATTTGAATAACAGTGCATTGAGTTTATCTTCATATCCATGAAATAGTTTGCTGAGTGTATGTGGCTGGGTACACTCAATCTTCAGTAGACTTAGACAAGACAAATGCTTTGAGAATATTATTGGGTTAAAATGTAACATATTTTGCCTATTGAACCATCTTATCATGCTTTGCCAATGCAAATCTAAGAATTATATTATAAAACATTTTGTTTGCAATATGAAGCCTTTGCTTCCATATTTGAATTTACTTAAGCTGTTAATTGGCGTGCGGCTATATATGAAAGTGTTAATCCATTATTTTATTATTATATTTTAATCCCATAGGAGGATATGGCCATGGGGGTTACGGAGGAGGGCATGGTAAAGACATTTTTCAAATTTTCTTTTAGAAAAACGTGCATACCAATTTTTTAAGTCAGTGCAGTCTTAAATTTACTTGTGAAAAGCGCAAGTTTGTGCAAAAGCTGAAGGTTGACCCCGGTTCTACAGTTTCGCTTATTCTGAAATGAGAGTTTGACACTCTTTAAAGTAGTTTCCACTTTCCATTAAATCGTTATGCTAGTTTTTCTAAATAGAAGCATTCTTGTACAAGAGGAAGAGGAAGAGAAACAACTACCTATACTATTCATTTGTCCTTGTAGGTGGGTACGGTGGTCACGGCGGAGGCTATGGCCATGGCGGTTACGGGCATGGTAAATTCACTTTTCAAGTAAATACGGTTAAATTCCAGAGACATGACTTATATACCAGAATGGCTAATATGGGAAACAAAAATTACCCATTTTGTGTCGGGAGACTAAAATTGAAGCATTATTAGCTATCTTTCTTTTAGCCTAACAAGTGTGGCTAAAATGAAAGTGGTTCTTAGCGAGCGGCGAGCGTCCAGTCCCAAAATAGCTACTTTTATGGTGGCCTGTTATAGCCGCTGGGGCTTTAAAGTCATATCTCTGAATTCTACTACGTCTATAAATCATGACCTATACTTCATTGGCTAATTCAGGTGGTGGGTATGGCCATGGCGGAGGATACGGACATGGGGGGCATGGCGGAGGATATGGACATGGAGGCCATGGCGGGGGATACGGTAATGAACTTTAAATTATTATTAGATAAACTCCAATACTTAATGTGAGTATAATATTTCATATCTTCATAATTTGCGCTGTAGGAGGATACGGTGGTTATGGGCATGGTGGATATGGTATGGAAATTCAGTTTGATTGTTTTAAACGCTTCACAGCGTGTATAGGTATACTGTGTAATTTGTAAAATTTCTCTAATTTCTAATAGGTGGATATGGTGGTTATCACGGCTAAGAGGTTCGTGCTAATTGTGCAGCGGAATTTGCTATTTGCAATACTCAATCCAGTCAAAGTCAAAATGATTCTTAAATCTACAAACACTGCAATACAAAATGAATCTCTGAAAATGATTAGTCAAAATTGTTAATTTTATTATTGGATACATTTGTTTGAAATGAAATTTACAGACAGTACGTTGCGTGTGCCCGTTTAATTACCAGTACTAATTAGGGAGAAAATTAGAAATAATTTAAATGTTTTATTAGTCAATATATAAATTCGTAGGCACTAACAAATCGCAAGGATGCTGTACTGCTGTGTTGACTGTTCATGTCAACAGTTTATATGACTGCTGTTATTACTAATGTGTTAATGTCAACCGAATTTTACGAATTAACTTAACGAATTGAAATATTTGTCATTTGTACTCAAGTTGTTCAGGTTTGAAATTAAAAATAAAAAATTATCAAAATATATGCCATTACAATATAATATGTCGTCTGGTCTGGCACTGGGAGACATTTTTGAGGGGAATTTTTGGAAGCGGCATAGTACTTAATTACCACTTATACATACAGATGAAGTTTACTGAAATTATGGGAAATCGGGAAGATATTATGCAAATACATCATGTAAATATGTACATAGTATGAAAAGTTCGCGTAGTATTTAGTTTCCCTTTCCAGTTTTGTTGTCTTGTCTGTAAAATATCTGACCAGGTGCAGCAGGGATTTAGCCAGTTTGCTTACTACTCATCTCAACTCACACTAGACACATTACAATCCCGAGTTTTTAGAACTATCGGTGCAGGGGGTTGAATTTTATGTTATGCTTATTGGCAAAATTCCCAGGGGCAAAATTGGAAACGGTTCAACAGGGATTCGAAAAATTACCATTACTCACAATACCATTACCAATACCATTGTCAGTATCCTCTGGAAAAATAGCGATTTGGCCATTGACCATGAACTAACAAGATTAGTTTTTTACTACTTTTGACAGATCCGTGACAGATCCTACGGAAAAGGTGAAAGGCAGTGGCGAACACAAGGGGGGATCAAGGGATCACGTGACCCCCCCCTGGAAATTAAAAAGAGTATAAAAATTTTGTCGAATTGTTTTATTTTCTGCAAGCCTTATGAAAATACTGAGGTGTGTATATGGTTCGTGATATTAAATTAGTAGAAGGTTTAATATTTATGACCTATTAGGCAAAACGACAAAAAGCCACCAGAAAATTACCGATTCTGGGGTTGGAGGTTAAAAATCAGTTTCTTTTTAGCCACTTTTTTTAGGCTAATAGTAAAGTCAAAGTAGCTAATGAGTGTTGAATTTTAGCTTCTTGTTCCGAAATGGGTAATTCTTTATTTAGTTTGTCTCTGAAACCCCAAGGTAGGTTTGAGAGATATGGCTTATTATATTAGCCAAACCGACTTTAAAGACAATGGCGTCCTGAGGCAGTGTTCTGGTCTTGTAGGTTAAAAATCAAAAACTCGTATGCCACATTTTTGACAATCGGTAAAGTTGCTAATACGCTTGACGTATTAGCCTCCCAGCGCGAAATAGCATTTGTGGGTTTCAAATATGACTTATAAGCCAAAACGAAAGTAACGACCACTGGACTGGAGATTAAAAATCAAAGACTTATATGCCACTTGTAGGCTAAAATTAAGAAGCTAATAAGCCTAGAATTTAACTTCCCGCCCGAAATGCCCAAATTTTTGTTTGGCTTATTAGCAAATTTGGCTTTAAGTCGTATCTCTGAAACCCCAGTTTTTTTGCTAATTAGCCATTTCTTATTCAACCTGTTTTTGAAACTCCAATCATACTAACCAAGCCATTAAATACGACAAAACTGACCAAGAGAAGAATTTTAGATTGACCGAGAAAAGAGAAGACCAATTTTAAAAGGTTAGGCAATTGTGATACTTTTCAAACGGAATTAATTGCACATTATAATTTAACGGTCAATTTTGACACATCGTGACCCCCCTGGCTTCGGGGCTGCGTACGCTACTGGTGAAAGGCATACTACATTGAAATTAAAGGTGGGCTTCTATCGGTGCACTGTTATCGGCAATCGGAACTGTTCACTCACGGCTTAAAAATTATCAGCAATTGAAATCGTAATAGGAAAGGTTCCATTCACATTTCCTTATATGTACTACTTATGTATGTATAATGTATAATGACCGAATACTTTTTTGACAATTCATTGGCCAAAAGGCCAAATTCAGATCATACAAAATTCTCCTAATCCGAGGTTAACAGCAGGCTCTAAATTAATTGGTAAGATATGCAGGTGCTCATTTTGTAACATGTTATAACACATATCTATCTACTGCATATTTTACTGCAAAAATGCAAAGCAATAATTATTACTTGCTTCCTTCCGGATCAAGCAAAAATTTATTCCTTCGAGCCGGATTTGAACCAGCGACCTATGGATTACTACATGTTTGCACACAGCTACAGTCCACCGCTCTACCAACTGAGCTATCGAAGGAACGTTGTAGATGGTGATCGTTTTGAACGTATTTTTTCTACTGCTCACTTTTGCAATTGCAACGCGCTGCTTGTCAACTTTTGTCATTGTCACTTGTCACACGTGTTGACGACGCGACGGTACATTTGACGGTGGGTTTAAATACTCATGCTATATTCTTGTTAAGTTAGCGTTGTAAAATATCGAGTTTCAATTCAACGAAACCATAAAACGAAATGGATTTTATAGGTCAACTGGGAACCGGATTATTTTTACGAACTGAGTTTCTGCCAGGTCAGTTCTAGACAGTACCGCTCTACCAACTGAGCTATCGAAGGAACGTTGTGGATGGTGATCGTTTTGAACGTATTTTTTCTACTGCTCACTTTTGCAATTGCAAAACGCTGCTTGCCAACTTTTGTCATTGTCATTGTCACTTATGTCACACGTGTTAACGACGCGACGGTACATTTGACGGTGGGTTAAATACTCATGCTATATTCTTGTTAAGTTAGCGTTGTAAACTATCGAGTTTCAATTCAACGAAACCATAACACGAAATGGATTTTATAGGTCAACTGGGAACCGGATTATTTTTACGAACTGAGTTTCTGCCAGGTCAGTTCTAGACAGATGAGTCTGATGATGAGCCATCTTTTTGTTAGTGACACAAATATTTGCTAAAAGTCAAGGTCAAGACTATGCATGGTTGTTTGATCCTGTGGTTTTCAATTCAGACAAGTTGTTTTGGTGGGTGCGGACTTGCGGTTAGCGGTTATGTGTTGGAATGTACTATAATTTTAAAATTCGGAATTCGACAAAGTTGAATGTGTAAAGTAATCATAATTTAATTTCATAAGAATTTGACAGAATTATGACGATGACGATGACACCCACACACACAAGGACAAATAATCCTCTGCATCTTATCTCTTTTTTGGGTTTTCTCCGGGTGGGTGGTACGCCTTGATGACTCATGCGTGACACAAGCAAGACCAATTTGAATTAATAGTGGGTTTGACTTTTGACTGGATTGATCCACCGCACCGCGACCGCGACCCGTTGGAATCCACAGAGCATCCCCACCCCATTGCTTTGTAGCATCCGTAACTACAGACTCCAGGTATCCCCAAGTTCCCCATTCCCCCACAGCATCTGAAGGAAACAATGACATGCTTCCCTTAAATGTCATGTCATGTACCCTGTCCGCTTCTGTCGCTCTGCCTGACGCTTCCGCCGCACTACCTGTGCTATATGTATTATTGCCACTGGACTATGTTGCGAGAGAATGACTATGATGTGGTACATATGATATGTAGGATTCGCGTTGATTACCACGTGCTACAACGCCGTGTCGTGGTTCAGAAATAAACCTGACAAATATGCAGGGTATAACGAACTTGCGACTAAATTTAATGCAGAATTGAGTATTTTGCTCTTATATTGTGTATTCAGTGCTGCAAAACATAATGTCGAAAACCTTAGTAGTTTCTGAGTTATTCCGAATTGTTTAAACTGCGTTAAAGTGCCCCTAAAGCTGTGCGCGCGGGCCATATTTTCAAATTTTGAAGATTGTTTTATATGTATCTTTATATACTCTTTCGATTGAGCTATTAAAACCTGCAGGTTGACATTTTAAAAAATTTGCGCGCCACGCGCTAAGCGCGTACACCACGTTGCTTACATTAACACTCCAACTTCTGCTACCTTGTACGCATGCATTCCTGAAAACTGAATGTTGAAAACTTGAGCGGTTTCTGAGTTATTCCTGCTTGTTGTTACCACGTTGCAGCGCTCCTAGCGGCGCGCGCTTAAGTCATTTTTAAATTTTGAACACAGTTTTCGA
>JAANSN010002379.1:0-24494 GCA_036850665.1 Dicranocentrus wangi | reverse complement strand
AACGAGTTCATTTTGGCGAAAATTTTTTAAACGGACAATAATTTTCTTCCCTATTGGGAACGAGGGGGCCGGGAACTTACTACGGGCATCAGGGCCGGGACAACACACGTTTAGGCCCTGACGGTTTGTAACGTTTGCCAATGACGGAAATCGCTGAGTAATGAACTTACAATTAGCAGAGCTAATGTTGAGAAGCAATCGATTGCCGAAAACAAAATTTGAAAATTCGAAACCCGTGGAGAGTTATCGAGTATACGGACGGACGGCCAGACTTTCAGACTATCTCATTAAAGGATTTACAATTTTTTCCTAGCACCGTATTAGGAAACCAATAACAGCGAGTTATAGCTCAAATCGTTTATCGCAAAAGATTTCGACCCTTCATAATCATTAACGTTTAAATGTTCTTAAAATAAGAAACACCTTCTAGTTTTAATATTTATTGATTCGTAAACGACATCTATTAAATATACTAAAATCCGAAGACAAACACTCGTGTCTAATGTGAATTGCAAAATGAAGCTGCGTAGGTCGGAATTTGTAACACACTGGTAATTTATTTAAATACTGGGACTCGGGAAAATTTTAAAACGGATTATCCTCTTATGAAGAGGTGTCGAGGATTTCCATCCAATCGTTCGTAGATTGAGTGGATTTTTATGGAGAAGCACACAGGAGCTTCAAGTGGGATTAGGACCTTGTACGAGATGCAATGCAATGTAAGTGTGGTAGAGTAGTTTGAAACATGAAACATTTACCATGATTACGGACACACTGACGATTTTGAATTATATGATATTAGATACATCCTCATCTCTTTTTCCTTTGCCATCATGATCCTTCACCCGAGCTCGTCGTCTCGAGGAAATCCAAAAACCTGTTGGTTTTACCGTAGCGTACTACCATCGCGACCGATTTCTTCCCCATCCACCAAATCCAAACATCCCAGATTTTTTTTTAAAAAAACCAACCCCAAGTCAAAACCAAACCTTTTGGCACGTACAAGGCATTTTCAATTATTATCAAAGCCTGGCTGCCTCTGTGGCTCTGTGTGAATTTGACTAATCAGTGATTACAACGTTGATGCATGTTTGTGATGATGAGTCTATTACGAGGTAGCATGTTGCAAGGAATGCATATTTTGTATTGTATTGCCAAAAGGGAGTAAAATATATTCGCCAGGCTCACACAAACTACTTTTGCATGCCAAAGTTCATAAATGAGCGTTTTAAGGGTCCTTTTTTATTGCGTTTATAACGATGACACCATGATGCACTCCCATTCACCATTACTACAACCACCACCGAGTTGATGATATTTACGGTAAAAAACATGCAAAGGTGAGGCATTTTCAGGAGTTGCCACCTACCTCAAGCTTGTTTCTTGTCTATTTTAATGTGACACACAAAATGACACTTTATTCTCTTGTTGACCCCCTACAACCAACCAGAAACCATGGGATTGTGGGCTCCCACTTTATGTCTCACTTCTTCGTGTTGTACACCTTTCTTTATCCATTACCCAAGATTTATTATTTCTCAAGGGCCATGTCCGTCCGTCCGATATGGTAGGTACGTGGTGGTGACGAGAAAACATAAACATAATATTATCATCCACCTAAATTTTATAGCCAGAGTTTGGAATTATTGGCTGCCCAAAAGGAGGCGACTACTCTAAACTGCATGCGGACACATCTTTGCTGAATAGTCCTTTTAGGGAAGACACACCTGTTTAAAAAATCACATCATTCAGCTTTATTACACACACACATGTCCCACTGTAGCATCATCATCATGATATTCATGATGGCAAACCAACAGTTCTCATAAAGCAGCACAGAAAAGGAGTCTCCAACTCAAATATAATATATTAAATCCTTCTCCATACATCCATCCATCCATCCAACCATTTCTCTAAATATCACACACTCGCACTTGACTCTTTTCATCCTAACCCGAGAACAGGTAAACCTGTGTAGCAGTAATGGTAATGGTTATAAAAGGAAGGAATCAAGATTCCAATGGCAGCTAAAGAAACATACTATATAATATATTATATTATTCCCTTTAAAAAAGCACCAGGAAAGCTCGAAACGAAACGACTGATCGGCTAAAGTCATATTAGGAATTCTTTCAGTCTAAATACCTATCCATACAGAGATTTAACCCTCTATTCATTCCTCTGCTGCCTGCTGATGATCATGATGATGATGATGATGTTGATCCTCTCCTCTTTTTGCTTTCTAACAACCAGTCTCCCAGTGAGTGAGTGAGGTGAGACCATTACTACGGGGCTGGCCAGGTTTCACCTGTGATGAGGATGAAGGGAAAAAAATCCACTTGTTTTCTTCTCATATATTCAACCATGTATGTTATGCCACCTCGCTCCCTATACCATTGTTGCAACAACAACAAAAATTCTTATTTCATATGCATGCTTTTCAAACAATTTTATACATAATGGATAATGTGATATGATGGCAGCAAGGCATTCGTTCGTTCGTTTGTGGCCCATGGCCGGGTTCTCTCTTGTGTCTGCTGGTCTCTTGACTTCTCTCACACAACAATCCCACCACCACAAACAAAACTGACAAGTAAAAAAAATTAGTAAAGAAAGTTGCCGTATTTTTTACTGGGTATAAATGTAAAGTAATGTAATGTAGAGTTGTAATGTATCCCGTCCGTATCTCTCTCTCTCTCTCTCTCTCTGTCTGTCTTCTTGTTGTAATCCCCGTGTAAAAAGGTTTCTTTTTACGTCTTATCATATCTAAAAAACATTCCATTCCTTTGCCTCTTATTCTACGACAAATCTCCTGAAGCATAGATTGCCATTATTTGCCTTTACCATACTACTACTTACTTCTTGCCCTCTTCCTAAATGAAATGTACCGAGGAGGAATAACATAACACCACGGCGGCGGCTATGCATAATATTAAGTAAGTTAGTCATGTAATAGTGCCACTTGGACGTGTCTCTAGTAAAAGAAACAGTAGAAGCGAGAGACTTTGTTCTTCACGTCGTCCTCCTTCCATGTCTTCGTCTTCTTCTTCTTCACATATCACACACAACCTGAATTATTCCTTTTCGTTCCTTATAACATCAACAAGACGGAAGAAACTATTATTATAAACATAATATTACTTATAACTAAAAAACCACTTACTACAACTTTTGGTTTTCTATCCTTTTAAGTCGACTGACTACTACTAATAAAACAGCAGAGGGGAATACCATGCTCCATAAGTCCACAAACAATCCACATGCTTTTCCTCCACACACCGCGACGGGTGGACGACGATGGGATTGACGATGTATAGGTTTGCTGGTTGGATGGATTGGTTGAATATATAAAAACATGACAATTTTTACATGTACACAATACGACCGACGATGACGATGGTAAAGGTGATGAAGAGTAAGTAAAAAGGTAAAAAAAATCCTTTGGTATACAAATACATATTGTAGCAACCTTGTTTTCTACTAGTTAGCTAATATACATACTTATATGCAATACTGACTGACTAGTGTGCACACAAGGCATATATATATATATGCATTCTTGGTTCGTGGTGACCGAAGAAAAAAAATTTCATATTATATGACGACGATGATGAGGGACGCTCTAATACGCGGTGTAGGAGATGATGATGATGTAAATACGGGATTTAATGTAAGCAAACTAGCATATACAGGTATTTTTTACCCCTTATTGAGGAGGACAAAATACACACACACATAATATCGTTTAAAGGCTGAGTGAGTTTTTTTTTCTTCGTCGTCTTCTTATTGAAGTTGTTGTTGACTAGTATTAGTGAAGCCAGGTTGGTTGGTTGGTATATGTGACGGGAGAGAGAAGACGACGTGTATCATGTTAAAAAGCCCAAACCCAACTAATATTCTG
The DNA here is from genome assembly GCA_036850665.1 of Dicranocentrus wangi. NCBI lineage: Eukaryota > Metazoa > Arthropoda > Collembola > Entomobryomorpha > Entomobryidae > Dicranocentrus > Dicranocentrus wangi. The sequence goes on along the minus strand of JAANSN010002379.1, from coordinate 20,593 downwards.
TGTGTGCATAACTGCTTACGCTAATGTGTATCGGTCGGCGGTGTACCATCATCATCATGATTCCCAACACACAACATCATCATCATATCATCATCATCCCACATTTATATTAGTTCTCATCAGGTCGCAGAGTATCGATTCTGACAGTTAAATTCCAGCAGTGCCGAACTTACATCCCTTGTGTCACCATCCAACCTTTATAAAGTTTCAATAATATTTTTTGGTTTTTCTTAAAATCCCATCTGTATCAAGGTGGTGGTTTATTACATAATTTACGTCGCTACTATTAATCAGTCGTAGAAGAAGAGATTTTTCGCCAATCAAGCATTTCTTCTTGACAAGCTAGAGTTTGCTTGTTTCATATAAGAGGGAGGGGACGTGGGACGTGGCGAGAGAGTCACAAGTTTTTGGGGACTTCTTGATTCCTTTCTTGTGGGATTCGTGGTGTCATACATTTAACATAGTAGTTTGGTGTCCTCGCTGCAATTCTTTTCTTATTCAGGTGCATTTAGCCTTAAAGCTGTCATCACTTTGTAAATGATTTTGAGAGTGAAACCGTGAGACTTTTTTCTGTAGAATATTATATATTTTTTTCCCGGTGGCTCATGTATATTCTTTCTTAAAGTAGTATTTTTCGTACCTTTGGTGGTGGTGACGTGATACATTAGCAGTTGTAAAGGGTGTTCCTGTGTGTTTAAGTAACTGAGAAAGAAGGTGTACGCTACTAATTTTTACATCATTTTCATTTTCACAACTCGTGTTATCAATGTGAGGAGCAGCGGAGTGTTCCCTTGTTACAGGTTAGCGCAATTTTTTCTTATTTTATCCGACTAATTTGATTTATGTATTAATTGTAATAATAATAATAATGATGTTGGCTTGTTTGCATGATGATGGAAGTGGTATACATATAATGAACACATTTCACGTCATTTCCACTTTTGCACACATTCTTGTACGTCCATTCTGCTTGTTCTTCGCCTACACGACCTGTCAAGGAATGAAAAGGAAATTTAATGGCATTATATTATGGGAGCTAAATAAAAACGACAATTTACGTCCACCCTCGGCCGAATCAAGGCAAATAGAACAATTGAACAATGTCATAAAAATTGTAAGATGAATCAAAAGGGAAAAAAGAAAGAATGCCTTTTAAGGTAGGAAATTTGTTGCAGGTCGTATATGCTCCATGTGACAGACAAGACGCACACACACGTAATAAAAAAAACTCGAGTAAGATGAAACTACTCATGAATGATATAAAAGCGATCTCCATCCCTTGCATTTCGTTTTCCAAAAGATTCTCATGCTCATCATCATCATCCCATAATACACTTGCACTTGATAGGAACATTTTTTTTTATATTATTACCTATATCCTTTTGCCATGTTATTCACCCAACGCAACGCAACGCCAACCAGAACCAGTGACAGTGAGCAGCAGCACATCACCTTCCTATCGCATATCGGCAGGTTCAACTATGTGACTTTCATCATCCGATCGTGAATAATTTCATGAAACCAATTGTTCTTCTGTGACCAGATTTTAATGACCAATGTGTGGATCTTGGCTAAAAAGACCACCGACCGACAGTCATTCCCATGTTATTTTTTTATTAATACTTCTTTTTTCTGCCTTCTGCTAATGTGTCGACCCAAGAATAATACTTATAAATTCTATTTAATTTTTTCGTTAAAAATTTTTCAAACTCTCTGATCAGGATTTTGTTGGTAATAAGAACCTTGTGGAGAAGAGTAGTTAGTAGTAGGCATAAACTCCTTTTAAGTCTGAAAAAGACGGGACACCCAAAAAAAACCTGCGTAATTTATCGTGTACCATCAACATCAACCATCATCATCATCATTGCGACGTCCATTTGTGCAGAATGCATATAGGTATAAAATATATAAAGCTGGTGCTCCTCCTAATGACGAGTGTCTGACTGACTCTGAAATGAAAACCACACATTCACACGAATCACATTTCACATGATGACACAACCCTTCTCATATACCACAAGTTGGGTGTCTTCTATCAAGCAAAACCTAGCTAGACGTTTTTATCTAGTGGATTATTACCATTTGCCATTCGCCGGACGGAATGGTGAATGGAATAGAAGAGGAGCACACTTGTAGAGTTGTTGTCTAGAGTCTGGATATATCGGCAACAGACATCGCATCGCCATCATCATCAATCTCCACTGTTGCTTTGCAAATAGCCTTTAAAGGCGACTTTCAATGGCAGTTGCTCACATGGGAAATATCAACAATGCAATGCTACAAAAATAAAAAATAAAAAATTTGTTTCATAGGGCATATCAGGATCATGATACAAAAACCTCTTTGCTTATGACTGTATGACGACTCCTCCGTCACTCCATATATTATGCAGACACTTTTTGATTAGCTGGCTATGAGTCGGTGACGGAGGACGACGACGATTTGTACATTTATGGCAGTAACTACAACAAGTGGTGCGCCATAATTGAGGTGTACTACTCTTTGGCACTCTGGTTGGATCCTCATCTCCTCTTCGAGTGTGAAAAAAAAAATTTGCCAAATTTTTTTGGTTTTTTGTATGGTTTTTAACCCATAAAATTTGCGTGTATATCGGTGGATTTAGAAGCGATCGGCAGGTTTCCACCACGCGTGCACGTACTGTAACACATTTTCCCCCGCCGCAAAAACCTTTTTGCCGTGTGCTCCTGTTTGGTAAAAAAAAATGTGCATTCTCATGGTTTTCGTCGTGGTTTTTTTGGTTGTGTGCACTTTAACTGGATTCTTTATAGCCATTCTTTATGCTAGCATGTTTTTTGGACTAGTTTTTTACAAGAGCTATAAACATCGTTTTTGTTTTTGTTGGACATTTTACAGATAGAAATTTTGTGCGAGAAGAGAGTGCTCTGCGGACTGGTTAAAGGAAAAACAATTTGTTTGAGGCAAAGTACGTAAAAGATTTTAAACTGGAATCCAAAAATCGAGCAATGGCTTTCCACGGGCCATCTTATGGGCTCAGTCGGGAGTGCCAAATGAAGGTAAGGCTGTAAATGAATTTTTCATATGAAACAAGAATTGAAAATTGGATGATGACATGATTAATATCGTATGTACAATTCCATTTTTTTCAGGCACAAGCAAAGTTTAGCTTGGAACGAGCGAAGGAAGCAGTTATCTGGGTGGAAGCTGTTCTGGATAGGAAGCTAGAGATTCCTAGCAGTGACAACGGAATCAGAGACCAGCTAGACTTTGCCACAGTGCTCAGGGATGGTGTCGTGTTGTGCGAGTAAGGAAATTGAAATTAGAGTCGATCAAAGTAGTTTAGGAAGCCCCCTAGTTGCCAAACTAAAGGTCATAATTGTTTGTTTTCTTACAAGGTTAATAAATCGGCTGTGTCCGAATGCGGTTAAGAAGGTGAATGCGTCACCTGCTCCTTTTAAACAGGTTTGTTTCAAACAAGCTGCTAAAAGCTCGTCTATAGGATTCTCTGACCTTTATTCCAGATTGAGGTTAAATTTATTATTTTGCTTTTAAATTTGTGTTGGATTGCAGCGTGAAAATCTGGAAATGTTCTTGAAAGGTTGTGAAACGTATGGTCTCAAATCCCAAGACCTCTTCCAAGTAAACGACTTGTACGAGAACAAGAACCTGTATATGGTCGTGGATTGTCTTTTTGGTCTGGGTGGAATGGTAGTCCCTCACTCACTATTTCCTAACTCACTTTACGTTTGCAAATATAATCAAAAAGGTAGAAAATCTGATTTACTTTTGATTGAATTTAGGCGCAAAAGAAGGGCTTTGACGGACCCCGACTCGGTGTTAAAGTGGCTGATGAGAATAAACGCAATTTCACAGCTGAAAAATTGGCCGAAAGCAATAAGATAATTGGATTACAGTATGGTTCCAACCGTGGTGCATCTCAGGCTGGAATGCCAGCCTTTGGCAATTCCCGTAAAATTCTTCCTGACGGTAAGCCCACACACACACACATGCCATAAACCATAATTACTTCAATCTGCTTTTGTTTTGTCTAACTAAAATTGTCTAAATCGCAGTTAATATTGTTTTCACTATGCCTTGCACAGAGTTTATGAGACGGTAGTTCTCTGTGGAGAACTGACATTCCATGACCCTTCATTGGAAAATACAAGTCAACAACGAGTATCTTCTTTGTAAAACCTTTATTTATTTTAAATATCTTAAAGTAACAGCAGCGATGTCATGTCTAGCGCTAAAAAAACTGTCGAGTTAAACAATAGTTTTTGAACCCAGTGTTTAATTTCACATTACTTTTTTTAAAGTTGGCTCAATCAACCAATCAATTCCAGCAATACAATGATGCTGTTCGATCGATGATAGTCATTGAATCAATGAACATCGAACATTAATAATGTATCAGATCGGAGACTTTATTTATGAGATTTTTTTTCGGCCAATAGTTTATAAAGTGTATCATGCTAATTTTACACTCAATATATATGCCATTCCAATTAGTGATAAAAGAAATGAACGAAAAGCCATAACGAAATTACATAGGACTAACAGTATAATTATTATTAGTCAGTTTGTAGTCAGCGGCCTGATTCTACGTATTTCCGTGCGTGAGATGAGTAAAAGTGTATTAATTTTCTTGAAATGCTGTACCTGTCGACAAATGCTTATTATATTCCAAGTAGGAGCGACACAACTGCTGCTCGACATATAAAACCCGTAGAGTTTAAAGATAGAAAAAAATCAGTATGTTTACTACTTTACTAGTAACAAATGTCTATTTTTAAATGTTTTTAACATACAACGTATTTATAGTAAGTATCATTGTTAACGAGGTAAAATCCCCTGACAAAAGAAAGACTTAATTGGTTTCATATCAAATTACGAAAGGAAAACTAGGTACATATTGGCATTCCAAATTGGCTATTGAATGAAACCCAAGCAAGTAGTTGTAAGTTTTACGATTTTATACATGCGAGTATTTATTTACATTTTTCTGAACAATTTTTTGTGGCTATATATAATTCTTTGGGAATTTGATTTATTATTACTATTTGTACTATGATACTGATAAGGGTGGGGACTATATAGGGTGGGGTGGTAGTGCAAACTATTGTGTGACACTTAGGTACTGGGTGCGCGTTTGTAATACTAACAGAGTTAACACCCACTTTTGTCAAAAACCAAAATATTGTTGTTGTAACTGTCGAGCCCTTGGCAAACCTTAGTGTTAGGAGAATTCCATATATTACTTATTTGATTTTTAACATTCCTCATTCATTGTCAGCCGCTCCATGGAATAAACTTCGAAAGTGCGGAAGCAATTCGCAGAATCAGAAAGGTGAAATGTTATAAAGTGTGGCCATTCAATTTTAAGTCTGTTTGTACGTAACTCTAAAAAAACACTTTTTTGTATTTATTTTAAACGTATTTTTGTTGCTATACTTTAAGAACTAGAGAACTACCTATATAATAATAATAAGAACTGTCTACAAAAGCAGCGTACAGCGAGATTATATCAAGGAGAGGATTTACAATCTGTGAAAGAGCAAGGGTTGTTCCGCCGTGTAGTACTGGAATAGCAAATGTGTATCATACCTAATTTAAAAGCATGTAATGTAGGTAACAAAGATTTTTTTTTAAACTTTCTGGAAGATTCCAGGGGAAAATATTTTGGAAATGTAGCCGGGGCCAAAGAATAATACATTTTTTTCAAACGTATGTAAAACTTTCACGTACTACGCAGGAAAGTGCCAAAATGCAGTAGTAGGTTATGGACAGAAGCTCGTCGTGACAGAAACGTCGTCTTGATAGTATACTTATCCACTTTAGATATTTAATATGTTCGTAGAAAAAGTAAGTAATTAAGTCTTTATGTAAAAACGCTATTACTCGTGGTAGACATGATTATACAATGTGAAACAAAGGAAAAGACATTTTTTATGGAAAAATAATAATAATATGACCGACGACTTGACAAAAAAATAGTGCTGATTCCAAACATCAAGTAAGTATTCAAGTGTTCTTGTAGTTTTATGACGATTCGAGTAGAAAATATACACATTCACGCGTGCACACACAATTTTGTGCTATATGGTGGCCGTAAAATCTGAAATATCATCGGTGAAAATAATTATTTGTTTTTATTACTAATCCATAATTAAACTGTACATACAGAGCATGTCGTTCCTTTGGACGTTATTGTACTGTGTACACAGTGCTAATAAATGCCACATATTGACCTTCGAAATGATATTTGTACTCAAGTATGCCGTGTTTGTGGGGATTTAGTTATTGTACTTACTTGAATATATGCGCACACGATATAATAGCTAGCTCAGATAACTCCTAACCAATATATATAATAATATGGCATATAAATAATAGGAACACACGTTCCACGTTTTAGACAGAGGAGAAACCGGACTCTTTAGTAAGCGAAAATTGGGTTCCCATTTTTAAATTCTTGATGAGAAATAAACCTTGAGAGAGCTGTGCGTCAGTACTGAATTAATCGCGCTTGTAATGAAGTTGGAATTAATGAAGACATTTTTATATAACATCGTACTGGGAATACCGTGGAATCGTAAAACGTGTCAGGGCACATGTTTTCTTCCCAGTGTAAATGTGACCGGTTACGTGGGGAATGGAGTACGTAGTTGGATTTCGTCATACCCTAACTAAACATATGCTATGTAATACTACTGTAATCGGCTATGCTTCCATCCTATTTCATAAATTTATTGAGACACGTGCAAGCAGTTGACCGCTGATCACGTTGCTTTCTTTTATATGTTTTATAGTAGATAAGGTAGCGAATGTTTATAGGTAACGGAGTACCTGGATGGGCAGCAGTGTCTAGCTCTTAAACCAAAGCAATTCCCATTACCAGTCCCAAGTGGTCGTGGCGTGGTGCTGTATATATGTTGGTTTATATTTAATTTGAAACGGGCATTTCCAAAGGCAACGTTTCGAAAAAGAAAAAAAAACAAGTTCTCACTAGTGGGAGTTGCGGCGGCGACTCATCGACCCATTTCTGATGGATAAGAAGAATGTCGAGCGCAGGTTATTTTAATAAAAAAAGCGCTACGTACATAAAAGAATTCCACGAGTCAGTCACATTTAGCTGCACGCCTTACACTAACCGTTAAATAAGACTAATGCATTCCTCATATTACCCACATCGCATCGCGAGCCCAAACTGTCAATGTCAATTTTACTAATGCCAGCAAAGCATTGAACTTGGAGTAGGTGGCAATAATAATATATTTTGTGCTTCCAAAGGAAAGTCCATGTCGGGAACTGAGGAGGTACATAGACGCTTGGAAGAGGAATAGGAATGAGGTTCGCTCGCCAGAAAAACACCATATTTTGAGTAGTAAAATAATAATAATGACACTGTCACACAGCAAAGCTACGTACTTCACGTGGTGCAGCGTTTACCGTCTTATACAGACTATTTGCGTACGGTACGCCAACGGGCTTCATGGACAAGATGGAGCTAATGCGTTTAATTTCACGAGAAATAAGTATGTAATGTGATTTGGCCCTCTGCAAACGTATCAATTTCAGATAAACAAACTCTGAAGAGTAATTGTATCATCATCTACTCGTCTCGTGCAACACCATCACCCTTTGACATTTTCCAGCAGAATAATATATTGTTGACTCTCAGTTAGTGGTTATTATAAGGATTTCCACACTATAAAGGTGGCAACCTTGTTGATGCACATGACATGCAATACATAAATTGGTGGCTCATCATCCGTTTCTAATTATTAAGTGGAGAATAATATATAGTTTTACACGATATATGAATAACAGTCGAATTCCCCTTTTCGTCAAAAAGAAGCTTACTCAATCAAAACCGCACCACTAGGTATAATTGAAACTTGATGTTTTTAATAAATAATAAAAATGCATAAAACCGACAAGACCTTGTGCATTTCCCTTTTATTCCACCTACACAATGAAAATTCAAAATTAAGTTCCTCCTCAAAAGTCCGCCCTTATATACATTTCCGAAAACTGGCAAAATGCCTAAATTTTTCTGCGTATGAAAACATTTCCCAAAAAACCACAAAAGCAAAACCATTGCACTCGACTCCTCAATTATCCCTACATCAGCTCTCCTAAAAGCACTAATTAGCTGAACATGGACTGAAAAGGAGAGAGGAGGAAGGGCAAAGCATTTATTCAGATTCTTCCTAAAACCATCAAAACAAATAGCGTATAATAGTAAAGCACATTTTTTATCGCTATATGAATGAAAAATGATATTAGGTAGAAAATGAAAATAATATCCAGGAACTAGTACATCATCGTATATCGTACATCCTTTCCACTCTAAACTAAACACTCTGTCACACCTAAACAAACTGATGACTGAACAAGTTGGCCCTGAAAGAAAACTGGCTTTTTTACGGAAAATGGAGTAAACAAAACTGTTTTTGTTGCCAAGTTTATACTTTTAAATACTTGCATATCACTACTGCTACTACTGCATTATTAGTAAGTATTTTTGACAGGCAATCCGCAATCTCGTCGTCAGTCAAATATTCATACATTGATATATAACATGTACATACTTCAATAAAGTTCGAACACCTGCATATAATCAGCCCGGCTCATGGGGATAAAATTACATTATTGCATTGTGTTACGCTAGATGAGTGCGATTCATAAATTATGACATTGAGAACGATAATATGCGATGTTGTATGTATATTTTTTTTACAAAGAACACACCTTCAATTTTGAAAAGCGTCACCTGCACCAGCGGCCCTTTTAGTTTTGAAATTAATGCGAATATTACAGTTAGATAGAATGTGGGATTATGAATCGGCTGCGTTTGCTGTTGGTTTGGCACATGCCATCAAATATCGTGTTTTATGGGGCATTTTCCGAGTTGCAGTTTTGCACTCCGTGGCGTACAAGCAAGCAAGCTCATATATATCCCAGCAGAGCAGAGCCTGAGATTTGTACCTTTCCGACTTTTATTACTTTGCCATTTATCATTTTATAATTCGAATGGAACACTTCTTCTCCCAATCCTTTTGTTCAGAGGAAGAAGAATGATCACAACAGTGATAAATCAAGTTGTAGGTGGTAACAGTCATATTATACGTCCTATTTAAAACAGTACTCACTCGCCGTCTTCATGCCTGCCTATTAAAGTATCCACGTTGTTATTCAACCATCTCCACGAAAATCTGAGCGAGTCCCTATTAAAAACGTTTTTTCGCCACCACCAATCCTCAGCCAATCTTTCAAACAAGTCCCGTTTTTCCTTGTTGGCTTCAAGTAGTAAAATCGAGATATTTTTTAACAGCCATAATATTATACGTCCGTCCGACTCTATTAAATTCCCAATATTTTCACATCCGTTCCATTCTTCCCAACAACATCTCCATCTTGTGATAATTGGCCAGTTTAAGTGCCAGAAGAAAAAAAAGTTTTTAGTTATTATTGTGGGCCATCAAAAGGATCGGAATCCGTGTCCGTCCGTCATCTTTTTAGGTTTTTTGCGAATGAATGCAACCTAAAACTGCATTTCCAATCACATAAGTACTTATTACACTTTTTCGACATCATCATCCTCATCATCCTCAGAAAAAGGTGTGCACAACTGCCTTTGGTAACATGAGCGTGATGCGCTGAGCAGCGAGTAATAAAATCATGGTGTATATAGTACTAAAATGTCATGTTTTTGTAGACCACACAATCCCCCACCACCAACCACTGCATGACGACGACAACTCGCAACGTAAGGTGCGTCTGCATACAGTTGTTGCCTCAAGGTCTACTTAACCTTGTTTTCAACTTGTGTTTCAAGTTCAGAAAACTCGGAAGTGGAACTTTTTTCTCTTTCTTGCTCTTCACACACACACACACACACAAACACACACGCATTACATCTGCATTATTATCACCCAACTGCCAATATGATTGTATGGAATTATATGCAGCAGCAGCAGAGATAGTGCAATATATCTGCGCGTATATATCTGCTTTTTTAATACGAGAGTCAGTCAAGCAAGCAAAAGTTTGAGCACATCCAAGTGCTAAAAGTACGTACGAGAGAGGATGGGGCTGATTTGCTTGACACACTTGGTGAAACACAAAGATCTTATGGATTTTACTATCCGCAACTCGCATCAACATCATCATATCAGCATCCTCAGCAGCATCGGCAGCATGATGAGAAAAATATATTATGGTATTGCACTATTGTTCCCCAGCCCGTATTTGGCATGAAAACAATGGATTCGGTCGATCTTTGTAATCTATCACACAACAACTGTGTATCTATCTGTTGCATTTGCACATTTTATCATTCTTACAGCATGGACACTTATGCATGCACATAAAGCATAAAGAAAAAATAATAATAAGGTATATTGTGTATGCATCATCATCATCATCATCATCATCATCATCATCATTACCATTATTTCGTGCGCACACAATACAATTCACTTTGATGCGCTTTCTTTACCCATGTGGATGGATGTGTGTGGAGTTGGGCCCGTTCGTTTGCGAAAAAAGTGTAAGCTGGCTGAAAGGGTAAAAACTTTTTATACAGATAGTGATCATGGTATTATATGGGATCCACTTCCCATAAACCATTATGTCCATTTCATGATGATGATGATGATGATGCAGACGCATATAATATTCAAAGTAGCACAGAAACACACATTTCAAAACGTTTATAGGACATCCTTCCTTAACAATAATAACCATGTTGGTTTGAAACTTACAAGCAAGGTAAAGGTAACAGCAACCGCTTTGAGACGACGACTACATGCCCATTACTTACTACCATTGTGCATTACCATTTTACCATCATATTAAATTATACACCAGAAGACCAGAAAAAGGTGTATATAAATAAGTAATAATATTGACAAACATTCATTCGCCCAAGCTTCCACATTTTTATAGAGCCTATACCTTCAGCCAACAACAGTCAAGTTTTTCGTTTATTTTTGGTAATTTAAATATATGCAAATATTTTGGGATATACCTTTGAAACACAACAAAAATCCCTTGCATTTAAGAAGCAGCACTAGCACCACCACTACCTTAGAAATTAGAAATTACTTATATGCGATGATATATTTTGCAAGCATTTTAACCTTGGCATTGCCATTGATCCTTTTTGCATTTTGTTTTGTCATTTTGCCAAACAGATATTTACTCGAATTAAACGGATGCTTCAGGGCTGCTTGCTGCGATGGTGTAAAAACATTAAATTTTTTTGTGTAATCTTGTTCCTCCTCCTCTCGCTCTGTATCTCCGAGGCATTTATGCAATTCTCAAATGGTGGCATGATTGACAGCTGGATCAAAATCGTAATTGGTACAGTTCTGCAGAGTCGTGTGTGGTGCGCTGCAAACAGAGACAGACAGAGATGATGATGCAGTTGAGTCATCGTCTTATGACTCTGCTGAGTGAGGAGAGCGTGAAGATAAGGGGATTGTACAAGAATCACTGCATTTAAAAAAATGGAGCTAATAAAATGTCTTCCATGGATTAAGAGCACGAGCCTAGAGCTTCATCACAAAAATGATTTTTATCAACAACCTAAAAGAAAAGCATGTATTATGTACATATATTTTGAATGTCTTTTTTTGTTTCCTGCTCTGATATATCGCTAAATCAATCCAAACGGATTTTTTTGGGTCACTCAAAATTCTTATTGTAAAGCACGAGAACGGGCATAAAACGGGATTTGAATTTTGCATTTGACAAAAACAAGAATTGACAAGACGACGATTCGCATTCATTAGCAATTACAATCTCTGTGAACAGAAAAAAATGTAGTAAAACATTGACAACATAAAAAAAAGTACTTCGAATTTTGATTCCACTCTGTCTGACACGACCGACAGTCCAATTGCTCAATTCTCACTCACTCACGGAAGCGTCAGTCAGTTCCACGGAAGCATAATAATACTAAATAATCTATGTAGTAAATCTGGTGTGATTGTCTCCCATGGAGGGGATAAAAATGTCGATTAATAATAATATTTGTCTCAAAATTGGTGCGTCATATGAACCGCCCGGCGAGGCACGCTCTCATGCTCCTCTCCTCTTCTGGCATCATTTTCCTAACCCAAGCTCCACTTTACATGTTTTCGTTTCTTTTACCCGTCCACCCGTTTGACAATGTCCTCATTGCGGAGCGAGCGAGCAGGGATTGTAGGTGCATAATTATCATTGCATATATTATTATGCCAATAGTGCAATCACAAAGTTAAACCAATAGTTAAGGAGTAGTAAAAGCATAGCCAGCGTGATTGTTACCGTGCGAGCATCATCATCATCATCGTCATAACATCACAGAGTCATATATAATCACAAACGGTGGTCATCATCATCATCATCATGATGGGATCGGAGTCGTGAGCGTGATAATATTATGCAGACGATGATGATGGCGTGATAAGGGAGGATGAGCGAGGAGGAAGAAAGAAAAAAGAGAAGAATTTAAAATGAGAAATTAGAAAGTTTTCACTAGTTGCATACTTACTTACTTACTTATTTTAGAAGGTAAGTGAGCTCGACCTACATATTAAATAATACAAAACGATACTCACGAAGGCAAGCAGAACAAGCTTTACAACAACAACAAGTAGAGAGAGAGAAAAAACAAGTCTTCCCCTTCTCGTTTCCCTAAACCACGTAGTATACATTATCACATCACCTGTGCACATTTCATGGTATTTTAACTCATCTTCACGATCAAGGCTACGCACACAATCAGACACAATGCCATATATATATATAAAATTGCTCATCTCCTCGTCGAGTTGGCTAAGTGAGAACTACATGGTAAGTAGGAGCATCATCAGTGCTATGCGGTAATATCATTTTCATCATACCTACTCTACACTCCTCCTCTTTGATAAAAAAATAACCCTTTAATCAGTCTCTCTCTCTCTCTCTCTCTCTCTGTGTGATTATCGTTTGGTAGTTGGGGGGATGTTGTGTTCAATGCATGCATACCTCAACTTCCACTTGTATAAGGACTCAATCAAGCTGTACACGTACACACTGAATGAACATCATCATCATGAATAATATAGATGAACACAGGGCAGAGGAGAAAGAAAGAATGCACCAAAAAAGGTTGTAATACTAGTAACATGGTTATCATTATTAGCATTTAGGGATTCAACAAGTAATTTGAAATTATATGATTGCAAAAATGATCACTAACTCCAAAGGTGTTTATAAAGGCGGATGATGATTGCCTTTTTCGAGGAAGAATCAGGTTTACCATTATTAAAATGGGTAGGTAGAATGAATGTCTGGGATTAATTAGAAAAGCGGTTAGTTAATGTGTAGCCCCCCTTTTTCTAAAGGAAGTTGTGTCTCACTCAGGTGGAAAGTCACTGTCTGCAAAAAGGATTTTATTATTGAGACAAAGCGACTAGACTAGACAAATACAAAATGCTGTAGTTCTGCTTGCTGAGCAGTAGTAGTGTACCTCGATAGAACTTGTCTTGTCACACATATTTCCCATGAATTGGCTCTGGCTGGATTGAACAAGCTGGATGAGTAACAGTGAAAGGTCGTTAGCACCGAATTACAAATGCGCTGCGCTGCGCTGCTGCTGCATGTAGTCGAAATTAGCAAGGATACGAGCCACTCTCGGCTAATTACTACCCAAATCCATAATGTCACCTGCACATTTTTTTTGCCACTCTACTAACTGACTAACCCAAAGTCCTAAAAGAAATGCGTGTAAAATATTAATGCCTTCATATACGACTCATTGCTTTCAACCCACACACAAACACACACACACACGCTTTTGCCGTGCACTTGAAACTTGTGAATGAGGTTGAGTGTTGTTGAGAGTCCCCTGACACATTTGTATCTTCACTCACTCATCTCATATATCACCACCACATTTACATCATTTGCAGTGTCAATATCACCATTTCCGATACCAGCATCTCATGAGGTCGACGAGAAGGAAAAGGAGCCGGTGGAAGGAAGAAGGCTGCATTCGTTCGGAAAATGGATTTTATTTGCAAGAGCATGCATGCAGAGCCTCTTAACAAACTTCATGACTTGCTAACTAGCATAACACTTCATCAACATCATATCATCCCTAAGGTTCATAGATAGCAGACGAAAATAAACTCGGAGGCATTTCTTGTGTGTGAGGAGGTCGACTTGTGACCAAGTTTAGCACGCATACGTGCCTTTCCCAAGTTCATTCACTCTTTCATAAATAAACATATTTGGAGAGGTAGGCACGTCTGCCACAAATTATCAAATATCTTTAAAAATCTCTTTTAGGTGACCGCAATCCCGGTGTGTGGTACGTGTAACATGGCCCGCAAAGTGTGTCTAAATTTAAAGGGTATTGACACTAGACGTTAGTTAATTGAAAGAAAGTACTTAGTTACCTCTATTGAATTTTTTTGTCGCGAAATCCTCATGAATATTACGAGCCAGATGGAGAAATGAATGATGGGATTTAGTGTTATTGACATGACCTTAAAGATTTTATTTTCTTAGTGCAAGCAAAAGTGGAATAAAGAGATGCAAATTGGTGGAAAAGGATCTTTACAGAGTGGAAATGGACACCAGGAGCATTGACACTGCGAGCTCCACGAGGGAAACGTCGTAATATTATATACATGTCACATGAGTACACTGACTGACTGAACACTGGCTTCTTGGCTACTACTAATTGATTCTTCTCGAGCTGAGAAATGCAATAAAAAAAGTCGTCCATTTGTGTGTTCTCTCCTCTCCTCCTCCTCACACTACTGTCAAGCCAAAGTGACAGCCGGTGTGTTAGTTCATACTATAATAATAATTATGTTTCTTTTTCTTGTACATTATGTATGTCCCTCGTTTAAAGTTCAACCTCCTCTAAACTGCATATTATTGAATCAGGGTTGTAGTGTTATTAGTTGCTGGGTAAAAGTGGAGAAATATAGGTGAGGAATGACTTTCTAAAAAAGTGTGCAACAAAAATGTGTTTACTCTTCTTCTTCTGCTGAGCAAGAATTTTGACATAAGTGTCTCCTCATCTATCCGCGTCTCGCGCGTCGTGTGTGTGTGTCACTTGATGTCAACGTCCGCCCGAAATTTTCTCCCTAATAAGCATAAAGCAGATATTATATTTAAACAATTTCTCTCTCTCTCTCTCTCTCTCTCTCTCTCTCTTGTAATAATGAGCATTTCTCTTTAAAAATTAATCACGTAACCCGACAGACAGATCCTTAACCTGGGCTCGAGTCACTCACCTTTAAAAATATACAAAGAGAAAATTCCTAGAGTTGGACCTTTCACACTCTAAAAGCATAAAATAGGAATAAACGAAATATCCGCAGTCCACGTGAGGATGACTTCAAAGGAAATATGTGAAATGGACTAGATAAAAAATGGATCTTATGCCTGGATTCTCTTCAGCAATCGGGAACTAAGTCCAAAAAATAAATGTATGCAACGAGTGTGCGTTGTGCAATAGAAAGTATGCCTCAACCGTTTCTCTTAAAAATGATTGACAACGTTGCATTACGCAAGCATAAATATGAATAAAATTCAAAAAAACCCTAGCTATCCATTGTCGAACAACGTAGAGGTAGGTTTTGTTGAAAGTGCCCTCATTTCGGAACACTTTGAAGTCTTTCTCGTGATTCCGGCTGGAATTGGGAGCAGATGCATGACTTTTTCGAATTTTAAATCAATCTAGTGTAATGCGCAGATATTTCATATAAGTATTTGCCATCAACTCAGCAGCAGTCTCTTCAGCTCTCTGCTTTATCAATAAACTTCATTGAGAAACTACAAAAGACCGAGCGTCATTGGTTTTATTCATTTTCTGAAGAACAACTGAAGGTCGCAATTCTTCCTAAAGGCTATTTCAAGGAAAGCATTATTTTGCTATTAGGATGCCCAAATTTGAACCCAAATTGACAAGAAGGACGTCATTCTGGAAAATGAAATGAAAATCAGTGAGTATAATTTAATAATGGCTTCTTAGCCCCGTTCGTTCCCTGTTCCATACATTGATAACATATATTGCGAAGGAAATTGAGTTACATGAGTGCCCGGAGTAATCTACGTAAACAAAAATCAAATTACCAGCCTGCATAACAAACACATGTGTCTTACGAAACAGAAACCAGATACTTGAGATACTGCCTTTATAATGGAGGCCCACCTTAGCAAACCGTTGTGCTCGCATACCTGGCGAAATGGAACAACTCGTACGCGTCTCTGGACCTTTGCCTTGCTCCTTTTTCACAAAGTCGTTGAAATTTTTAGCACGCTGGGTGTACTCACTCACCACCCAGGTGGTCAAAACATGGCAAATTCATTGTATATTGCACCATCTATTCCAACCATTGTCTTTCGGGTTGGAATGATGAATTAATTAATAGTTACCTGACTGGCACTTTCCCAATTTCCTGTGCAACCCAAGTTCAAACTGTATATGCACGTTGTATTTTAAATGGAAATTTAGATTTGCCGAATGTAATGAGTGTTACAACATACATTATAAAAAATAAATGAAATGGCCAACGCTTATGTAATGAAGTCTCTCAAAGAAAATATCCAAAAACTTGGAATACTGTGTACATATATTTATAGATGAAAGACACGTCATGGATCCTTTGGGTGGTTACATATGTAGTAATTACGAGTAACATAATATTATTGAAATGAGAGTGTCCTTACTTACCATACAGCAGCATCCCAAACTTCTGAATGTCTGAGCTCGAATCGTGTGTGTCTATAAAACTCATTAAAAATTAGGAAATGAGCAGAGTGTATCAATGATGCAACCAACACGTGAGCCAACGTAACGTTACACAATCCTTCCAGCTACGTTTCCCAACATGTTACATTATAATGAATTCTTTATGGTTCGTCTGTATTTGTGGACTGGCTTTTCCCTTGCTCACTTTATATGAGAAAGTCAACACGGGGTAATTTCATCGGAAAAAAATACAAGAAGTTTGATGATGATGATGATGGTTGTTGAGATACATTTTTCCGGATTTCCCATGATGAGATCTGTTTCGTCACGAGGCTGTGCTACTTACTTCCGTTGGGAAATACAGGAATAAATTAGAAAACAACAAAAAGCTAACAGGCCTTGCTTGTCCATCTTCAAATGTGAAGATGCCTATATGCCTGAACGATGTTACGTTAGTTACCATGAGCAATTTCAACAAATCAAGACACGAGCCTCCAAATTCGCCATGTACTAGATTGGAAGTGAAAGCAGGAAACACACGAGTTATACGGAAATTTAATTACGTGAAGGGGAATGAAAGTTGAGCTGAATGAATGCTGAACTCGGATTACGGTTGGCAATGTTCGTTCAATAAGCATAATATGAATTTTTATTGGTTGGTGTGGCCCTCATTCTATCCGCCCGTGAACCGCGTATTACATTCCAAGGCAAGGTCTTTTCTCCATCGACAGCTGGAACACTCCAGCATAACAGCAGGCACATTTGTGGGAGAGCAGAGCAGCCAACCCGGGTGGTTGATCAACCTTCAATTTCACCAAGCGTGCATGCATAGAATAGTAGAAAGCTCCGTCTAAAATGGAACTGAACACTGGACAGCAACATAATATTTCGTTAGGTAACCATATATTAGACTGGACACGAATAGACAGTCCCGTTTCTTATCGTGCGATAAATACAATGAATTGCTTTAATTTTACACAAATTTTCAGCTGGGAAGAGTATGATGCGTCTACATATAGACAGTGAACCATTCCGTGGAATTAAATAGTTTAATGCAAGTTAAATGTATTTTTGAACATTCAGCATTTCCAACAAATAAATTATGATTTAATTGGTAACTTTCAACTTTCACCCTGCTTGGATAACAGTTCCAGAATGCGTGCATGGAATTCAAAGGGAGAAAGATTGATCATGTTATGATACACGTGCAAGAACAAACGAATATATATTGAAAATAAAAAAGGAAAATGTTATTCAGCATCCCTGCCAACCTTCACAAAATGTGATCGCTGAGTGGCAATCCAATACCAGCTATTGGGAAATAACAAATTGATACTCCGTATTGTCGTACAATTATTTGATTTTTCGGTAAATGATACCTTGATCCACCTGACTTTTTCCATTTAACCACCCATCCACCAAGAATCCTTCGTCAATGCGGGGAATTTGTGTAGCGGGGAAAAAACGTGGTGGTGGCTTAGAATATCAAAGAAACGTGACATGGAGGGATACATGTACACTCACGCTGCGCTGATAATTTGTTTTTCACTAAAAGTCAACTGGCAAGTTTGTCATTTGTGTAGTCTCGTCTCGTCGTCTATCCTCCAAATTAACGAAATAAATGAAAGTAAACGTGTGACCAGTAACACTTTGTGAAAATTGTGGTGGTGTGAAAAACCTCCCACACGAGATCATTTCAACGTCAAAAATAACTCTTAATTCCATGGAGTGGGTTGAATTGATGTTATATCCGTAATAAGAGACCATTGTCAAAGGACGCCATTCATCCATCTAAATTTGTCCACGCTCCAGGATAGATTACATGTATATGAAAACCCACTCAAGCTGTACAGGAAATGGGCGAAGCTATTGCAATTTA
Source organism: Dicranocentrus wangi (assembly GCA_036850665.1). NCBI lineage: Eukaryota > Metazoa > Arthropoda > Collembola > Entomobryomorpha > Entomobryidae > Dicranocentrus > Dicranocentrus wangi. Next base: position 1,988 of record JAANSN010002379.1, on the reverse strand, counting down.
TTTTTTGTTCATGTTACTGCAAAGCTTACAGTAATGTAATGTAACTGTTTAGCGAAGTCGAAACCATCGATCGAGGAATGCATTGACATGAAGTCCCTGTTGATATACTTAATTCACTATTATTTCGCTAATTTTAAATACCTTTAAAAGGTTTGATGCGCAAACTGATTTGAAATGTTTTAAATTGAGTTTTCATACATGTCTTCAAAATTCTGCCCCTATAGCTTTGCTTTCTCTCGACTAGAACTTGATCATGGAACAACAACATTACATCGATGGTGTTTTTTTATCTATGGAACTTGATGCAACCCGATTTCTCCCCGCACGTCAGTACTTTTAAAGCCAATACAATGCCGTTTTTTAAGTTATCAGACAGACGCTCTTAGACAGATCTCGTTTTATCTTAACCTTCTCCCAAAGTTAATAAGTGGGCTTCCCACTTGATAAATTTTTGAGACAAAAGTAGAAACCATCTTCAGCGACGACTACTGCATTTTGACCTCCATTTCCACTCTGAAAATAGGCTTAGGACGCGAAAAAAATCCATGTTGAAACAAAACTTGATAGAATCTAAAAAGATTTTTTCCTCAACTTGCGTAAAACTCTCTTGGGAGAGTAGGATACTACAGCCTTACAAGACAGAATGGAACGTGAGCGGCCAGTCGCGTGTTTTCCAAAACTCACATGTTCGGTACGCGTGCAGTTACTCTGTTTTTCTTTTTTTTTTCTTGTTTTAATACTGGTTTCCTTTGTTGCAGACAAGAGGCACCCTCCAGCAAGTCGGTGGAGCTCGGAAATGAGCAAACATGGATGCATATATACCTATTACCTATGTGAGCATACATTATAATATATTTCATTTCATCAAAGCCTTTCTCTGAAAGGGATTTGTGTAAACCAAAATTAGAGCGTCAGTGAAAGATGTGGTACGTACCCTGTTGAGAATATACATAATGTGGTCTCTTTTATGAAATGCACGGATTTTGTCATTTTGTTCACAGGTTAATTCGCAAGGTAGACTAGTTTGTTAAACAAATTCTGCCTAAAGTCCGAAATAAAGCATTCTACTTTGTTTCCATTTATATTTCTTCCATGTTTGCTTCCACAGCACAGTCAACGGTTAAGCGTGGGCTCGGACTCTCTGGCCTTTTTAAATTTTGTATGACTTCAATGGAGAAACGATGAGGACTTTCTCTGCTTCCATGAGAGTCACAAGTACTCACTCTTCGGACAAAAAAAAACATTTTGGGGGGCTTATGACAGTTTGCTTTTAGTATTTCGCAAAAGGGTTTTGGTGAAGTGGGGAGCCACATTCAGCCAAAGTGTTATTTATCTTTCGTCTCACTTTTCCAAAAAGAAAGTGTCTGGCTTTTTACATTTATTTCATTCTTTTATTTGGAAACGGATTTTCGTATGAAAAAATGGTTCACGGGATATGAAAATATTTGCATATTACTTCAAATCTGGTCCAGACGATGTCTGATCGTGTCGTATGAGTCGAGTTAAAATCTTTCGAGCGAGCGATAAATCTCGTTTGAATCGATGTCAAACCTTCGTGTTTTTCAGGTTCTATGAGGTGTGAGATATTATTGAGTATGTCTACAATGTGTTGTAGCATTTGTTGGATGCCTGAACAATGGTCACTTTCCCGAGAAACTCAATTTTAATTAGCAAATGCACAAGAGCTGCTTTATCTCAGCTAGCCAGAGCCAGAGTTCATTCAAGTTATGCGGTACAAGTTTGCATTGTAGGATGATCTAGTTTGGAAATGAAGTTGAAATGCGTGCTTGATTATGAAATCGAGTTCCAAGTACATTATTAGCTCGCTGAAAAGAACGGCGAGCTTATGATCTTGCCATGTCCGTCTGTCCGTCTGTCCGTCTGTCCGTCTGTCACGCTTATTTTTTTAAAACAATTTAATTATTTTGATGTGGGACATTTGGGTTGGGTTGGTAGGTAAAGTCGATAGGGCGGGGGTGTTTCGCATG